>MU122111.1:707424-769912 GCA_014904905.1 Wilcoxina mikolae CBS 423.85
GGGGAGGGGTACCTTTGAGACGCGCTTCAGAGCCGTTGACGATGATCGGTTTGAAGAATTCGTCGGTTTCTCCTTGCTCGTATTTTTCGCGGATTTTGGCAACCGGGTCGTCGGTGGCTTCTCCCTCGCCGCTGACGAGTCCTTTAAGTGCGACCTGAACACGCTCCCATCTCTTGTCTCTGTCCATGGCATAGTATCTACTCAATGTTTAGCTACATCCCCCGCACAGCCGGAGGAATCACTTACCTCCCAACAACAGTCGCAATCTTTGCAACCCCCTCCATGTCCAGCTCCTTAATCTTATCCAACAACTCCTGCATATACCTCGCCGAGCTCTTCGGATCCGTATCCCTCCCATCCCCAAAAAAGTGTATATAAACATTCGGAATCTCCATCGTCTTCGCACTTCTTAGAAGCTCATACAAATGCTCATTCTTGGAATGCACCCCCCCATCCGATACCAACCCAAGTAGGTGAAGTCTTCCATTGGTATCTTTGGCATGTTGCAACGATGCTTTAAGGTTCGGAGTGGAAAGAAATTTCCCCTCCTTGACTGTCTGGTCGATACGGACTACGTCTTGCCAGACTACACGTCCGGCCCCAATGTTGAGATGTCCAACCTCGCTGTTGCCCATCAAACCCTCGGGGAGACCCACAGCAAGGGAAGAAGCCTCGAGTTCCGTGTACCCAGCGGCGGAGCGGAAACTGTCCATTACTGGAGTGTGTGCGGCGGCGACGGCATCGCCGGGTTGGTTGGGGGTTGGGGCGATTCCCCAGCCGTCGATGACAACTGTTGGGTGGTGTTAGAAATGTTGGAGAGAGAGGTGGGGGAAATGGGGGAACAGACTGAGAGCGGCTTTTTGAGCGACCATTTTTGGTGATTTGTGGAGAGGTTGAAGAAAGTCTATTTGCGTTGGAAGGGAGAAACGAAGAAGAAAAACAGGAATCCTGTTTAAAGTGGCCCAGGTGTCTATCTAAGTATCTATCTCTGTTGCAAAAGAAAGCAAAAGACCTGCTTGGGGGAGCGGGAGAAGGAAGAAAAAGTGGTGGTGGTGGTGGCTTGGTGGGGTGTGGTGGGATGGAGGGGTTATCACACATCGGCTACGTAATGGTTCGCTCGTTCGCTGAACCGCTCATCCCCCGGCGAGATGAGCACGTTTATCGCCGTCTTACGGAGAACCGAAACAGCCTTCGAAAGCGCAAACAAAAATCCACACACACGCTTACTGTACATGTGCAGACGGTAAATTGTCGGAACGCTGGCTGCGGCCCGAGGTTGAACCTCATCGTGGAAATATACAGTGCGGGATATCTAAGTATTGCCACGTCCCTGCCGATACAGATTGCCGCGCCAGAGCTAAGTCTCTCGAACGTTAAAACCGGGAGTGGTCACTTCTAAGTTGTAGGGTTAGGGTATTCCCGTCGTCTTGGGTGTTCATCTGGCCACACCTCTCCTCTACACTCCACACCCCACCACTGTATTTTAGAGTTTGCTACTACCACCGTCACCACCGCAACAATGACCACCTCCAACCCCCCCGACGAATCCCCCATCCCTCCCAACGCCTTCGACTTCCTCCCCGACCTCCACACCCTCCTCCAACGCGTCTACTCCGACGAACTCGACCCAAAAGACGTCGCCCACGAATCCAACCAGATCCGCCTAAAAATCGCAAAGGCTCGGAACCTTGTCGCTGCCCTCCCAGATGTCGATAAGTCCCCCGAAGAACAGCAGGCGGAGATTAAAGCACTCCAGGAAAGGATTGCGAAGCAGAAGCAGATGCTAATGGAAATGGGGAATCTGGAGGTGGTGAAGAAGGCGGCGAGGAGCGGGAAGATGGAAGTTGATGCTTAGGAACGTCAATGGACTAGATCCCGCTTCGATAGGAGGAAGGAGATGGAGAAGGTGGTGGTGAAGGAGACGGTTGTGAAGGAGGTGGTGGAGAAGAGGGAGAAGACGCTGGCGGAGTTGGCGATGGAGGAGGAGTTGTTTGATGCCCCGAGGATCAGGTTTGTTGAGAAGCAGAAGGAGAGTATCGAGAAACCGAAGGAGAAGATAAAGAAGACGAAAAAGACAAAGGTTACCACTCCCGCTGCCACCGCAAACACTCAACCGAAGCTTGGGGAGGCTAGTACTACGGTTGGGAAGGGGGTTGAAGGTGCCCTTGTGCAGGAGGCTGTTGTCGCGGAGGAGAAGCTTGCAAAGGAGAAGACGATGGATGACGCACCGACAGTTGGATATATTGAGAAACCGAAGGAGAATCCAAAGAAGAAAAAGACGAAAAAGGCAAAAGTTGTCACTCCCACCGCCACTCAACCTCAGCCCGCGGAAACCAGTACTGCAACTAGTAAGGAGGTTGAAGCTGTTCCTGTGGAGGAGACTGTTGAGGAAAAGCCAAAGGGGAAGACGCTCGCGGAGGTGGCGATGGATGATGTGAAGGACGACGTGCCGACAATTGGATCTATTGAGCAACCAAAGGAGAGTCCAAAGAAGAAAAAGAAGACGAAAAAGGCAAAGGTGGTCACTCCCGCTGCCAGTGCAAGCACTCAATCTCAGCCCGAGGAAATCAGCACTGCGACTACAGCCGTGTCGACTACTTCTGGTCCTTCTACTATCATTGGACCTGCCAAACCGCACTCCCTGATTCAACTGATTATCCCACCCGTCGAGGAGACCGCTCAGGCATCCGAAAAACCTGCTGCCGAAGAAGCTGTTGGTCCTCAGATTGCTGCTCAGCCTATTGTTCCGTCTATCCGGAAGGACTTGCTCACGCCCATATCACCCGCCACCGACGAAGTCATTCTACCTCAAATCCCCCAGACGGACAATGCTACAGAATCGCAAGTACATACACTCGAGCCGAACACCCCACCTATCAGGGAGGCTGCGATTACCCCTGAAGATGTTGCGGAACCAAAAGAAGTCACTCCTCATCCAGCCATCCCTCAGGAGAGCAATGCGGCAGAATTGCCAGTGCCTACTACACCCCTACCTGCTGCGGAGCCTGCAACCACCACTGGAGAAAATACTCAAGAAGTCACTCCTCAGCCAACCCTTCGCAGGAGCCCCTGCAACAAACGCAAAGCCCCAGGCTCTATGGGCGACATTCCGTCTGGAAGCGGCATTCCCAGCAGCAGCGACAATATCGCCGGCATGGACCTAGATACTGAAATCTTCAGCGGGCCCATCCCAAAAATCAAGCTTGTCCTCAAGGGTCAAGGAGCGGCATTATCTTCTTCTCCAGCCGCCCTAAAGCCTAAATCTAAGTCTAAATCTAAACGCTCTGGCAACCCGCCGGCCGCCGAAGAACCTTCCGAACCAAAGCCTAAGCGCGCGAAGACTTCAGCCCCCAAGAGGACTCCTACAACCACAGACGGCCCTATTCCTACCTGGAGGACCGCGACGCTTCTTGCAAATAAATCTGCTACTCCATCGCCGGTTACAACTCCGAATAAACCCGACCCGCCAAAACGGAAACGTACAGTGAAATCGAAAATACCTGTTCCTGCCGCGGCAGCGGCAGCGGTGGAGGAACTAATTGCACCAAAGAAAGGTGGAAAGAATAAGAAGACTCCTGCTGCGGAGGCGGTTATCGATGCTGCAACGGCGTTTGCTGATGTTGCCCGGGTGGAGCAAGTTGCGATAAAGAAACGCGGAAGGCCTAGGAAGCCACCTGTTGCTGCTGATGCTACAAGCTCGGCTGCGGCAGTTGAGACAAAGAAACGTGGAAGACCTAGGAAGAATGCTGCTCTGGATGCTGCGGCGTAAAGTTGTTGGGGTACAAGGTTCTAGAATTCTTTTCTTTTGTTGTCATTGATGTTTGTGATATTCTCTGGGGTTTTGTTTATTTGTCCTTGATAGTAGTGTACATGCATGTGTATACTACTTTGTGATGGATGTGCACGGATCTCCACGGTACGGGAGGGTGCAGCAAACTGGACCGGGCTGGTATTCATAACGAATTGAGATGATTGCTTCCACTTTCTTCCCTGCCTCTTGTCTCAGATGGTCCGTCCATCCACTCCACCAGCTGCAGAACAAAGAAGAGGGTGTCATGCCCTGTTTGTGCAGAAGAAAGAATGATCTACTGTGACGAGAGTAGGGTTTACCCCCCCCCCCCCCCAACAAACACACAGAAGACAGAAGTATTTAAGGCCGGGTTCCTCTCCCTCTTCGTTTCCTTTCCTCCTTCTTTCTTTCTTCTCGTCATGCAACACACAAAAGCCAACTATGGTATCCCTTCCATCACTACCACCAACCGAGCAACCCCAGCTCAGGTATTTTAGTCAACCATGACGCCGGCATTCCTCCCTCCCCCTCTTTTCTCCCCCCACGACGACATCTGATCTCTCCTCCTTCACCAGTTCGTCAACTTTCGCCGCGTCGAGGGCCAGACCTGGTGAAAGCTTCCGATACAACGAGCTGTCATGAGAGGCTGAAACTGTTTGTTCTCCCTTCCTTCCTCATCACCCTCATCGTGTTTGTTGAAAGGAAACGGACGTAACTAACCTCAGCCTGCAGATCTAGTAGCAAACTACGGTATCCCTTGCACCGCCATCACCAACAATTGCAAGTCAAGTCAACCATGACGTCCCTCACACTGCTGGTGACGGACACCGGATACAAGAGGAATTCAGACCAACCAGTGTCTTGAACGAGGACGGAACCTTGAGCCTAAACTTCAACGGCATGATGATTAGTGGTATCGAGTTTGTTATTACAACATGCCAGCATAAAATCCTATCCACCGAGGAATAGGAAGAAGCCTTCATCTCGGTTCTGTTAGTACACTCCCCCCTCCCAACCCTTGTCATCATAATCACCCTCCTCTCGTCACCATCGTCGTCGTCTTGATTGACCTTACTCGAGCCCGTAGAAGCCAACCATGGCATCATGACCAGTCGGATAGGTCGTGTTGGTTCTCATCCGAGACTGAAACATCGTTACTTCCCAAGCCCGCACTTGTCCTGGATACGATCCTTTCACTCCGGTCTGTCAAACACCACTGGTTCCTTACATCGCTACACCCACGTCAATATCGTCCGTACGTTTCCTCCAGCCACGATTACAGAAGACGACTACCTTTTAGGATACTTAATTGGTACATGGCTATGCGAAACTAATACCTAGCCATCAGAAAAAAAAAGTGAACGTTCCGGTTTCCCCTAGAAGGCTGCACGTCTGGTGAGAAGATTAAGGCCATACGATAAAACTATATCAATTCTTAAGGCTCGGCCTGGTGTTATCCAATTCCTCGGAGTGGAGATGGTTTGCAAACAGACAACATCACAAAGACCATGATTTATCTCAAATCATCAAATCGAGATGTTGTGCGCGGATCCTCGAGAGCAGCAACTAGTGTGTATGACACCTTTGCTGGCACCGGTATCGAACATCACAATCCTCTTAGTCGATGAAGAGCAAATCGACATGTTCTATGATACTAGGGCGATGCTCCACGGCAGCGTCACTAGATGGAGTATTGGCCCATTTGCGAAGATGAGATGATTACCTGGAATTTTACAGTTTAGCACTGTGTGCAATGTTAGACTTAGTACCCCGATGACGGTTCAGAGTCAGAGGACGAAGCGTCAGGGGCAGACTCAGAGGATGATAACGAGTCGGAGTCGGATGGCGAGCAAGAGGCTGAAGAGATCACCGTTCCGGCAGATCGACCTGCAAGTGCGGTTGTGGCGACTATTAGATACGAGTAATCTCTCAGCGGCTATACTCGCACATGGTAGACGAAATCGGGAATGTTTTAGCTTCGATCCATACAAATTTCTATGGGAGCAGGGATTAAACATTCCCGATTTCGTCTTCCATATGCTAGTACATATCGCTACTTTTGCCGCCGCTCAGTGGCGGACCAGGATCAAGGAAACTGGATATGTCATCGCTCCTATTAAGCTAAGCATTCTTGTCTTGTTAAAGCAACGAACTTACAGGATTTTGGATTGTCCAGCGCCAGCTGCGGTAATCGTCGATCCGCGCACACTGCCGCGGCATGAATTACAGTAAAGCTTCTGCAGCTATTTCATGAAACTCTAGCTCTTCGAACACCAGGAAATTTGCAGCGAGGTCCCGGGAAATCGCGAAGCATATCAATGAGACCAAAAGTCATCGATATGTATTTTAATGGACGACCTCCGCGAGCCGCTGTTGGGGCGTACAGATCTTAAACATGACAACGTAGATCCAGAGTCATCCAGTATCATATATAATCACTCGAGTCAGTATACCATTTTCCTCTTGAAGGGGCGTTTCTTTGGTGCAGTTGCTCTTGTGCCCAGGCTTTTTCTCATCGCTCGAAAGCCCGTGGGAGGTCGGCTGACTGATGGTTGACAAGCGCCGGGTGCAGTCACGAAATGACGAAAAACCAATAGTTATGATATGCCTTATAATTGAATAATACCTCCCTGTTAGCGTAATAAAGATGCAAATCGCTGCTACCGTTCCATATTCGTCCTCTCCGTACTCCCAAGTTCGAATGGGCCAGCGGACCCCGCAGCTTCAAGCTCCCACGGCGGCATTCCACCGTCGACCCATTGCGCTTGTTGCTGCTGCTGGCTACCACGTCGTCGTTCCTGCTCCAAAGCTGCGGCTACTTCCTTACTTGCGTATCTTCTAATTACCCAATGAAGGACTGCCACAATCAATCCAAGCCCCACCAAACCACCTACCGCAGCTCCAGCCGCCACACCAGCAATAGATTTCTTCCCCCACGCTCCACCACCTCCTTCTCTATTTAAATTTCTGCTATCACCAGATCCTGCTGTCGTTGGCACCGGGGTGACAACATTCCTATCATCCACCGAACCTGTCGCTGTCGTGACCGCGGCTTGCGTTCTTCCCGAAGCCGTAAAAGTCATGTTCCCTACATCCTTCCAAATGTTGCGGTCTTCGTTTGCTAACGGATTCGGAACGTCTGCTGGGGGGGAGCAGCTATTGATGAACGCCCCCGACGTGCAACGCTGCAGGAATCTATCACAGCACCACGCTGAAAGGTGTACTGATTAGCCCAAGGTACGTACGTATGTAGGTATCTGGAATGATAACTTACTGTCGGAGTTGCTTGAACACATAAGCTGCTCTGAGGATCCCGTGGGTCCGACGTTACTACCACAACTTTAGTTCCTACCCCTACATCCTATGGGGTCTCCTCCCATACAGCAATACACCTTTTGTACGGATACACTGTGCATACAACCGCCCCAATTGCCCCATCCCGTGTCTAGAGTATATAAATGAGTATCTTCCACGTGTGTGAGGTGGAAGGAAGGAACTCACAGTTCATTTCCAGCAACCCGCCTCCAGGTACGTCTACATTACAAATTACCACATTCTTAGGTCGCATCCAGAACCGAAATTCCTGCGAGATAAGAGATATCAAGCATACGATGATGACAGTGAGTGCTGTCCAGACTGTGGTGTACATTGCAATCGATTGAGTACATACCAAGTTGAGGGTGAGGTTCGCCTTGAAACTAGAAAGAGGAACGAAATCAGCCGCATGAAGGGAACGAGGTTTTCCGATTCGTACGTCGAATTAGTTTTGCTTTTTCGAATCTAGCCTCACGATCAAACACGTGGCTGGATGATTTTATTCCATTTCGAATTCAGCCGCGCCGTCCTTGGGGGTTTATTATTCTTCTATTGGAGACGATATCACAACCAAGACATCTGTCCAAGGGAAAAACAGTAACCATTCATTAGTCTACACTGACAAGGCCGATCCTGCGAAAGTTCACCAAAAAATAAAGTAGATGATGAGCTTGTGGGTACAGGAGGATCGATCCCGCGCACCCTCATTACCATCGACCTCCCAAGACGATGTCGATCGCGATCGGTGGCCCAAGTGGAGGAATATTAATGAATCTTGTGCGGCACCGATATTGCTGTTGTCACTGAGCTGGTCTTGAGATAATTTGTGAGTACAAGCACTCTTGACGAAACCATCTATGCCATGGAAGTATCCCGGGATAGATATAATTGAGTTGGTTCAGGACTTCGTGAGTGATATATTATGATTGCAAATGTAGGAAGATTAATAGACAGAATGCAGATGAGGGCGAACCCAACAGACCCCATGTGGTTCTTGCATAACTCCCTGTTTTGACAAGGATGACACGGCGTTCGGTTTTTCTGGAGGTGCACGATACTCTTTGTGGTCGAGGATGGTGGTTTAGTGTTTGTCAGGCTGCTCGAGAGTATGACCACTGGGGAAGTAGATATCTGTCTACATTTACGTTGCTGTCTCGCGGATCAGCTTAAGCAGCCGACTTGATAGGAGTGGGAGGTTGTGGAGTAATATGTATCACTGCCGCCGAGTCCCAGTGTTTTGAGACTCGTGTTTCCTTTACATGTACTTGTAATCCGACGTTTGATTCTGGGTCTTTTTCACGGCGTTTCGCTTTTGGCGCTCTTACTATGGATTTCTAGATCCTTCGTCCTCGCATGTTACTCCTGAGGCACCTTAATGAAAAACAAGCCAAAGTATATATTCCGGTCCATTCTTAAACTCCGCCCGTTCGTGTATAGACGTCATCTAGTTCGCGAACCAAAGCACTAGTGCAATGTAATGAAGCAATGAGTATACATATACGGGACTGGGACTGGAGGTTTTGGTAATTTAAATCTAAAGCCTGCGTATGTTATAAACCGGTATCCCTTATGTTCCTAAAGACCACAAGCAGGTCCAGACTCATTCAATTGGATAAACGTACGTGGTTCGTGGTTAAAAACGCCTGGGCGACGGCGAGATTTCACATTGACGCTTGTTGCAATTTGGACACTAGGATTGCCGCTCCCTGAATTGAGTAGAGTAGAGTAATTCGTATCTTCCGCTCTTCCCGTAACCGTTACTTGCCGGACCGGGTTCGGAGTTCGGAGTTCGGCAAAGATCCCGTATATATGCACTTTGAGACTGCGACCAGCGCAACTATCCACCAGATGGTGAGTGTAAGCGCCGGGTATCGCAATTTCCGTGCGCAGCAAATGCTAACTCTAATGTGCCGCGGTTCGAAACAGGGAAATGCAATATACAGATTGATGGAAAGAGTATGTATCTTCTTCATCTCTTCAAATGAAGCCTGGGTCAGAAGTGATATACAGAAGTGGTTGATTGGCCAACTCGGATACGATTGTCGGTAGTGGCATGTTCCCGATGTGGTCTTGGTCTGCTATGAAATATCCTGAGGCTTTGCGAGTACGGCATTGTAAACCTCTACTGGTGATGGTAGTGGAAAACAGAAATCAACAAGTTTAGTGCCCCTTATGGCCACGGAAGCTACAGCAAGGGCACTTAGTAAGTCTGGAACCAGGTAATCGGGAAGTAGAGTATGCTCACGTGACAGCTGCTCCAGGGATATAAGCTGCGGCTTGGGGGTTTCATATCAACCTAATGGCAAGATCGGTGTCCGCGTAAGTTAGAAGAGAGCCATTGCGCAAGGAGGAACAGGGAGTGAGAGACCATGTTTGGAAGTGCCCCCAACAGGATATCAAGACTCCGCACCAGCTACATACAACCACCACTATCGTCACTACCGCGTTCTGACAGTACGCCCTGACGTTCCGGATAGGGCTCTATTTATATGATAGCCAAAATATAACGGCTGGAAGGCTGCCATGACAGATGACATCCGCACCTACCCGCTCTGTATAGTAAAGTACACGTCTCGTCGACCCGTCTATACGGTACTTAGTTTCGAATGTTGATACTCTACGTGATGAACCGTGAGGTGGAGGAGATGCTCGTATGTATTCTCAAGAGAGAAAAGGAGACTCAAGAACTAAACTCACTAAGATCGTGAGTCACGTGATGCTGTGCCCTAGGCACACCATTAGGACCAATCAGAGTCCACGGAGTTCACGTGATACCATACAATCGATGATCTTGGGCAAAAGCCCATAACTACGTCAACACTACGTCCACACTCCGAGACTACTATGTAGGAAATGGGGGGCTTTTTTTTAAGCTGGGTCAATGTGTGACAGCGCTAATGAACGTCAATGACAAGGGATTGGGTTTTGACCATGGTGGAGTGGAAATTCCAATCCTGGGCCATGCTGACAGTTGATTATGAAGTTCGGAACTGCTCACGTACGAGAGCCCAAGGAGCGTGCTTATGAGCGTCGAGAGAATCTGGAAACGAGGGCGGAAATATCAATCCTCCACCTTGGCCTTGTCATAGTGATGTCCTCGGAGGGGTTAGATGAGATGAGATAAGGCGTTGAGATTAGATTAGATATCTAGACCTCACGAATAATTATTAGACTTCATCACAATCCGACTCAATTAATTGAACCTAACCAAACTATTCTGACTACCTTGTCAGCGGGGCGGTATCATGCTTTTTCTAATAGGTGCTCTTCAAGATTCGAGATTCAACTTTCAAGAATCCTTGCAAGTCTCTGTCCAGTCGTGCATGGGCTGGGTTGTCATTCCTTCTCCACAGGCAGTAAGGTTATAACGCTAGACTTTCAGCTTCTCGGCATTATGCTAACAGATGAATTTGCACCAGTGTTTCTAAGAGGCCGCCCGGGCCGCTATTTTGCTGGTTGGGAATACTAATTTAGACTCGTTTGACAGCGGACGTACGTAGTATTACACTGTCCTTGCTAATCCTATGGTCCTTGCTAATCCTATGGCCCAATAGCTTTGATTATAGATAGATTGCCGCCGTCACTAGTATGTAATACGGGGATGAAATCATTGAGTAATGATCATGAACGCAGAGGCAACAAGGACAAGAACTCCTTTGAGTAGGATTCTCTTCAGAAATACGGAAGCAGGTGAACTTGGAGGCCAGTGTAATTTCCACGGCATGAAACGGGAATAGGTACGCATTTAAGTGTGTAGAGAACCTACAAATTTGCCATCAAATAAGGGTTTCTAGGTCTCGAAAACGGGTCTTTATCTTCTACAGAGACCATAATATGTACCATACATGTACGCTAGGTAGTAGTTCTTGTTGTAGGATAATACGTAGGCTTGATCTCTGGCGTGAAGCTGCGGCGTGCAGGTGGCCGTCAATAGGGACAGCCGAAATCTACCTGGCGCGGTCAGGCAGTTGCGAAGCCAATATGCGGGAACTAGCTCGGTAGTACTGTGGTAGCCTTGTGATGCCCGACGGTCCGCTCCCTGGCTCTCTCCTCCCACAAGAGCTTGACTCCCACCTAGGTGCCGCCCTGTTCGCGTTCCGTTTACTAGGCTTTCCGACCATCATCCAGCTAGGTGCGGTGCACAGAATTCTTGGCTGAGTTTTCAGGCACCGGGTGCATAAGATGTGGAAAGCAATCAACAAGAAAGCGGGGAAGTATGCTCCAGCGCTGTCAGATAAAAGCTGTAGCCCTCCCCCCGTTGGAGAATGGGAGTCGGGGATAGGAGGGCTCAGTGACTTGTAGAGCGCATCAGTGGCCGGAGGCCTCGCTGTTCGGTTGCCTTGGTGTAGTGTGGGCGTGGTGGTCCCGAGTTGTCGCCGCCGGCCGACCGGACTTCGACTATCCCTAGTCACGGCCCGTGGAGGCCCACCTCTCCATGTTACTCGCAGAACGATAACCTGCGGTCATGAGCAACTCAACAAAACAGTTTGTATACCATAGCGGTAGGAAGGCATACAGCAACGCCAAGGAGGATACTTCCAAGAAGCCCCGTCCGTGCGGTAAAGAAATCAGCGATCCGCATGAGAATGTAGGTACGCTAAAACCGAAACGCTGCGGGAATGAAGGTCCGCAGATCGAAGAACTCGGAAAAGCCGTAAAGGAACCCGTGCGGTCAACGATCCGAAGAATCTATAATCCTCGCGGCACAGCACTCCAGGGTAGCGTTGCCCAAAATCACTGCCATCTCAGAACAAGGATTTGTAATAGTGATTGCATTAGCATCGTAGCATACATGGTCTCGATGAGCAGCTGTCATTTGCCGTTTCGTCGGGTAGCCTTTCGAGATGAAACGAGGCCCATCGGAAAAAGGGCTCATAGCGATCCTTTGATGAGGCGTCAAACTGTTCATGGTAGTAGGAGATCGTGCGTCTAGGAGTGCTGGACGAGATGCAACCATGCCATAAGAGTGCTTCAATATGATCCCCCGAAAGCGGGCCGGAAAGGAATCCTCAAACTGCCCTTGCTCAGCCATCGTCAAGACTTGCAATACTGTAGCGAGGGGTGGTATGTAGGTGAAAATAGAGGTTTAGTCGCAATGTGCATATGCACATGTACTAGTACAGCGAGACCGTCCGATTTCTCCTAGGTCCGAAACTCATTTGTCATATCACACACGAGGCTGGGAGATTATTCCCCTTCCGCTGCCCCCCACACGCTCGGTTTCTAGGAAATTGGTTTCCAATACCCAGGTGGCGAATAGGAGCAGTACAGATTGAACTTCATATGAAGATCTGTGGCAAACCAGAGCTTGGTTCATTGGCTGCTTCAGCTGATGGACGAGGTCTAGAGTAGAGGATTGCAACCAATTTCCCAAAATCTAAGAGTGTAGGGAATACAATAACAGTGGCCATGGCTAGCTGGTGTGTGGTCTGAAATCTGCGTCTCTATCTCAGAACATCGATTCGTTGACGGAATCTTCTAGTACCTAGTTGATGCTCCGATCACTCATCTCCACTTCGAGTAGGATAGAAGGTGTTATCAGTAGGAAAGAAAGGCGTCACATTTGGGAGACAGTCTTTTCGGGTCCAGAGGTGAATCCAGATCATCCATGGATGGACAGGTATCCACCACAAGCCTGTACTGAGGATCGAGAAATGACCTACCGGTCGTCGTCCTCCAGCCCACTTCCCCTCAAATATGCCAGCCCCCATGCCACATAAACGCCACACACATGAACAAACGAGCCTGAGGGTAGAAGTGTGGTTCGAGGAGATATTATTGGACGCAGCGGTTGTTATCCCGACTTAAACTTAATGGTCAGGAAGGGTGTGAAATTTAAATGGATTCTGCCATTTAGGGAACAGCAAGACACTGTAAGAAGATGAACCAATCAGTGAGGAAGCATAGGAAGTGCTGAGGCGGGGGGAACTGGTAGCACGCGCGGCATGAATGAATTTTCATGCTCTATCTATCATACGAAATCTTTACGCAAACGTAGATCCGGAGTTTTCCAGGCCTATGGTGGAAGCGGATATCCATAGATGGTCTAAATCAACCATTGGACCTGCACATGTCGAAATATTTGTACTCAGTACTCCCGATGATCGTGATGCTTCCTCTAGTCTCCTCCTGTGCGCATGCTACCTCTGCAGCTGCCTTCTCCTCAGGATTTCATTCCTCCGACAATGTGCACCAGATCTATCGATATCGATATATCTACCAAAGTTAAGTTTAAGCACCCACCCATCCAACATCCTCAATCTCAACCCATGGTCCAACAGTTCCTCGTGAAACCGGGGTAAGATGCAAGACATCCTTTCCTGCGTTATGGAACCACAAGCAACAAAGGTTGCTGCAACGGCCTGATCGGCCATGATCAAACACCACTGGAAGAAACCAGAATTGAATCAGAGGGCATGAGCATTGAGAACTATCACTCGTCCGCGCAAATCCGCAAGGTAACATTTGTAGCCACAAACCTCATCCACAAAGAAGAAGTAAAGTTCAAGCAAAGATTTGGGGGGAGGGGGGGGGGTGTTAGAATCCAGCGTGTGACGAGTGAGTATGCAAAAACACAAAGTTTTGGCGAGCGTCGTCCAAAAAACAAAAAAACGTATGTCTCAAAAAGCAGGAAAGACTAAACCGTCCATCTGCATAATGGCTCAAAGTCCGCTCTTAACGAGCCAGAGAAAGCTGGCACCAGCCAATCCCTAAACACAAACACTGGGCTTCCTCTGGATCGTAACTGGTTAACGTTGCTTAAAGCGCATAGTTACTTATCTCACAGCTCACAGTCCAGCCACGCCACGCGGGCCTAAATGGCTCTTCCTCTCTTCTCCTCTCTAGATCTTCTCCATAGCCAGCATCGAATCATCTTGCCCCAATACCCAATACCCAATTACAAACCGTAGTCTTCCCGAAAACACTCTACTCTACGTATACATAATAATCTCCTCCTAGAACCCCACGTGCTCTCGCTCCTGCTTCGGCCCCACAACATATTTTTTAATCTGCCACCAGCAATTTCTGCTCGGTTTTTTTTTTTTCTGCGAGATTTTTAGTTTTTGGATTACTGGTTTGTTTTTTCTTTTCTTTTCTTTTCTTCTCCGCGGGCGTTAGATATGCTCAGTCCAGGTCAGGTCTGGTCAGCCCCACGTATATGGCGCCTAAGGCTAGCTAGCTAGAGTAGATGCAGATGCTTTAAGCTTGCGCCGGGGTGACGGGGGAGGGGGGAAGGGGAAGGAGGGTATGTAGCAAGCAGTATGGAAATTCTAGAATGCTGTGGTAGGAGTTCAGATGAGACATACAGCTCTCTCAGCGTATTGATATCTCGTATACCATCATGATCAGAGGCAGAGACTACAAAGAAAGGAAAAATATCCAGCCGGCCGGTCAATCTCTCGTATTCAGCAAATTCCAGTGATGAAAACTTACCCAAAAAAGGCAGGCAGGCAAACGTTGGATTAAATCCGCCGTTACAGTTTTGTTTGTTTTTAGTACTTACTAGTACATAGAGTATACTAAATGCTGGTAAAGTTAACGAGTATTCTAATCATTCTCGCCTCGAGAGCTAGAAATTTAAAAGGCTGGATATTGGAAACCCCTGTCTTGTTCTGAACCCGAGTTTCTCGCTTCATATGTAGCACCAAGGGGGGGAGGGGGGGGGGGTTGTACCATCAAAGAACATTAAATCACGGGCCGCGGTGTATCGGTATCGGCCAATGGCCAGATACAAGATCCGAGAAATATTCCCACTCCACAAATATTCCCTCTCAATCCCTCATATTCTCTCCCGATTTCTCTACCATACTCCTCTTTTTCTCCCGCGGAAACTTCACGATCCAGAGATAAATATATCCTTTCCATTCCTTTCCATTCACCGGCCAGCATCCCCCATAAAAAAACGTGCAACTTTCACCCTAAACCCGCTGCTGCAGGAAAGAAAAAGAAATTTTTTGAAGTATATCGAATTTTTTCTACTCAAAACACAGATAGTTGTAAATTGAGTCTTTTTTTTTTTGTACATGTAGAGTACCCGAAAAGAACAGATTTCGAATTCGGTAATATCAATAGGCCCAGTCGATTTGCCCACGTGTAGAACCTCGGAGGAATTCGGTGGATAGGGATACTGAGTGAGGTAAGCAATGCAAAGCACCGAAGGCTTCGAGAAGATGGGATCGGATGGGAATGCACGGTGATGATTGTACATGAGAGTACATGTAAACTATTGAGATCCTTGCGCCGAAGATCCGGAGGTATGATGATGAAGCGATGAAGTTCACGTACAGCAAGCTTGTTATCTCGTATCTACCGCTTCTCTAGCTATAGTCTAACCACTAAGCAATCAAGCAACCGCGGTGAGAAATCTACCGTCAATATCAAATACCGGAATAACTTTAGATACTCTGCCAACAAACGCCCGCTTGTAGTAGTATAAACAATCCTTTAGTTACACGTTAATCACTCACGTATCTGTGACATGCCGCTCCGTAACATTGATATCGATGGCGCCGGCCGCGATTGGATATTAGATAGAGACGTTTCAAAGAAGTCTGCACCTGCCCGTCCGTCCCGGGAACAGTTGGACTTTTCTAGAAGCCCCCCGAACTCCGAACTTCGGGGCGATCCGCGAAGATCCCTTTATGAAGTTCCACCACCTCCTCCTTCCGTTGTCTCTCATTGGTTCGTTCTAGTATAGAAGGAATTCGAATTAAAACTGCTCATCAAAGATAGCCATTTCCCTAGGTCTCAGGGAACACAAACGGGAAGAAGCGGGCGCTTAAACACTTGATGCCTTGGAATGATCGATATCTGTCAGCTACGTAGACACTGTATCACTATTGGAAACTGGTATGGTATGGCTTTTTACCTGGGAAAATTCCAGGCTCATTGATCCGTAATCTGTCCGGTATGATAGTTAATCCGTAATCGCGACTAATCGTTTCCTGTTGCGGGAATCGTTTTCAAGGGTATGTATTTGAAACCCTCCCCATCGTATAGTACCTGTTGTCTGATGTTTTGGAAATATCGACTCTAGTGTTTCTGGAGAAGGCGGAAAAACTGCCTGCCTTGTCGTTCTAGCTTCGATTTAACTGCACCGCGTACATAAAAGATAACCGGAGAGGGGGCCTACATATGCCTTCCCCAACCATATCGAAGTGTCATCCCACACGTCTGGAAAAAAATCCGCCCTCCCCTACAACAACAACCCATGCAACGAGCAAGGATGGGCATGCAGTGCGTGCAATCAAAATCGAGGATCTGTCAACGTGCTTGCTTATCGATAATGGGCTGTTTTATACTTGTGGCTTGTGGTAGTACTTAGAGTAAAATTTGTATACATTGTAACCTACATAGAGAAAGGTAGAGTAGACGAGAGGTATGCACTCATCAGGCAGCCCGGCATTCGCGTGAACGTGAACGGGTTTTTTTGTATGTACTACGCTTTTCGGGACCAGCGCTGGTGGATTCGGACGCCGCGGTCGTCTCCTGATCATTATACTTGCGATTGCAGTAGCTTCCGTGGAGTAAACGAGTAGCTGGGACACACGCCCCCCCCCTTGACCATTGGTAGAGAGAACCCCGCTTTGTATATCTCATGATACCCAGTAAACGACGAGAATATTCTTCACGGCATTTGTACATTAGATACTCGGAAGGAAGTTTTAGGCTTCCTTCTATCTCCGTCTCGTCTACCTCTCTACACGTGCCCCCGTTCCAACTTCCAAAAGCGTATACTCAATACACGTGATCCCAAAATCCGTCCTACCCACCCATGGGATTCCCTAGTGGTGGCGGAATTCCTAATGCACGTTCCTAAGTGAGGCGAGAATCGGGGCTTTTCTCGTCCTATCATGTTGGACTGTGGGTGTGTGGGTTACGCAGTGTTGATGACCTAGAATTCGAAAATGCCAAGAAGGAGGACGCGTATTGTAGGGCTTGATGGGAGGCTGGAGTGGAGGAGGAGGAGGGGAGGCATATTGGATGGATGGATGGTAATTTCATGATACTGGAGGTAGGGCGTGAAGAATTGTAACTGCGTAATGAACAGCGGTTGCTTGTATCAGCTTACTCTACTCCACTACCATGGGTAGAGCCAGACACCGGCTAAGTTTCATATGCTGGTATATTTCGGCACACTCGCCGCCCTTCACATCCGAAAGCCTTTCATCCATCTTCATCTTTTCATTCCAAACAAATTTCTGTTACATACTCTGGCTTGAGTACGCCTTGCGGGATGGAATTGCCGTTCCGTCAAGGACCAATATCAATGACACACCACACACCCGCGATCGTTCATCTCGGTAAGTAGTAGTAGCGAATGGCGGTACCTATCTTCTCCTACTAAAATTTCGTGGCTTGCAGGATCATAAGATAGAAGCTTTTCATCGTAGCCCTTTGCCAAGTTTGCCAAGTGCCCAGTTGAGCTTGTTTAGCGCCCGGAGCGCTCGCGAAGTGTCCCGAAGAAGCCCGAACGAACTTGGCAAACTCTTAACTGTGCTGCCAAGTGAAGCGGAGTAAGAGAAAGCGCGAATTGGGCGAATTGGGGAATGTGTCGTGTGTGGGGTGTCGCGTGCGTTGTAATATATCAAGATATGCGTGGAATATTTTTTGGACATGCGTGGGTTTTGTTTTTGGATGGAGAGTGTGCTATGTAGTAGTATAGGCCGGGCCGGGATTTATACAGAGCTGCGGAGAGGGGGGATGGGTGGGTACAACGGATATGATTATGTGGTGCGATTTGTGGTGTTCCAGGGTTGGGTTCGGATTACGGATTATGTGTAGAGCAGAGTCTCGGAGTGACTGCTGGGAATGGGCAGACCAACCCATCCGCTGAAACAGTAGTAGAGTAGAGTGCCTATCAATCGGAGTGTATCGGATTGTTCCATTACGTCGAGCTTAGAAAAGAACTAGAGAACTCCAGAGCCCAGCACGATGACATTTGTCCACGGAGGCGAAAAGACGAGACGAAAGAAAGAAGAGTACAAAAAAAAGAAACGAAAAATGACGGAAAAGAAACTTGCTTTTTTGCCCTCCTCGTGCATGATTGATTGGCCTGGAGTGCTACCGACGCTGTCGAAACTCAGATCTCGGTGGCAGCTGTAGGTAATCGCACTTAGTTGGCTGCCTGTGTGGGGGGAAGCGGAGGACATTTTTGGTAATTCCTACAGTTCGGTGTCACCGTTGCTGTGGCGGCGTGCGGGATATGGAGCGCTGCAGCTGGGATTGCACTCTGCATTGCGTGGGTGTGTGCCTCAATCCCTTGTCCTGGGCCTTGTCGCAGCCCTTGTCCCTGGCAACTGCTATGCTGCTTGTCTAAATCGAGTCGGGCGGTCCGCTGCTCCCAGCAAAAAATCGCCCTCGGAGGAGGGGACCATCGTTTAGAGTTGTCTCGAGGGAACGTGCTCCCCGTCTGCACTCCTGATTGGTGAAACTCATTATACGTTGGGCGTCTCCCGCCGAAAAAGTTACCTCGATACTCTGAGCTCTAATAAAAATAATGATAAAATTGATGAGCAACGACACACGATCTGTTTAAAGGTCTGCATCCCCCCTCCAGCCCAACCAGACCCCCCGCCCTTCCCAAGACACGCCTCACCATTTCCAAGACTACACCAAGACGACACCGTTCGTTTTTTGAAGTCTTGTCTCTCGGCGGCGGCTGTAAGGTGCTCGACTACGTACGCCCAATTCCTCTCGACAGGACGACGACGTCTCTTGGCTTCTTGCAAAAAGGTTGGAACAAGCTTTTAAAGCGATCCGTGGTGTTGCGTCGGAGATTTCGCCCGTCACTTTATAATATTGGCTTGTTCTTATTGGGCTGACGTGTTTCGTCATCGTCAGGATATCTCGTCCGACAACTGCCCCAGGTATAACGGTGGTCTTTTGGAATAAAAAGTCCGGCTTCGCTCCAACGAACACACCCCACCAGCAATGACTACTCATAAGACTTCCGGTGGAAACGCCGCGTTCAAGAACTATAACAACCAGTTTGCTCACGTCTCAGTAACAATCCCATCTTAGCATGCCTACAGGGGGGAGAAAAAAAAAGAAAAACTAATGCGACGGTGTTCCCCAGGATCCTAACGAGCGTCGCCGCCTCGCGCTTGCTGAGATCGATAAGGCTCCTTTCGGATGGTACCATGTCCGTGTTGTCGTAGTCGCTGGAATTGGTTTCTTTACCGACGCATATGATGTATCCACCCGCGTTCTACGGTACGGCCTGTGCGTTTGTTTTGCTAACATAGGTTTTGGTAGCTTTTTGCAATCAATCTGGTCACTGGTATGTTGGGTCTTGTCTTCTGGCAGGGTGGCTTGATTCCCGAACACTCCGATACTGCTATCAAGGTTTCCACGTCCGGTGGAACGGTTATCGGTCAACTCGGTTTTGGATGGCTCGCGGATGTTGTTGGACGTAAGAAGATGTACGGTCTCGAGCTTATGATCATTATTGTCGCAACCGTGGCACAGGCGCTCACCTCGGAATCCCCCTCCACGCATATCGTCGGCCTCCTCATCTTCTGGCGTGTGATAATGGGTATCGGTATCGGTGGTGACTACCCGCTATCCTCGATCATCACTTCTGAATTCGCAACTACAAAATGGCGTGGCGCTATGATGGGTGCGGTCTTCGCGATGCAGGGAATTGGCCAATTCGCCGCCGCCATTGTTGCGCTAATTGTCACCGTCGCGTTCAAGAAGCATACCCAAGGAAAGGCAATTGATCACTGTGACATCGCCTGCAAGGCCGCCGTCGACAGAATGTGGCGAATCATTATCGGTTTTGGCGCCGTTCCCGCATGCATCGCACTGTACTACCGTCTGACCATCCCGGAAACCCCCCGCTACACCTTCGATGTTCAACGCGATGTCGAGAAGGCTGCCGCCGACGCTGAACAGTTCACTTCCGGGGCCCGTGGTAACGCAGATGTTGATGAGATTACACGGATCACGACTCAGGCGCAAGCGCGGGAAGAGCTCGCAGTTCCCAAGGCTTCCTGGGCCAACTTCATTGCGCACTATAGGCAATGGCGCTATGGCAAGATCCTCCTGGGAACAGCTGGAAGTTGGTTTTTGCTGGATGTGGCCTTCTACGGTCTCGGTTTGAATAACTCCGTCATCCTCTCGGCCATCGGATACTCGTCCAAGAAGGACGTGTACCAAATGCTCTACAACAACGCCGTCGGCAACCTGATCCTTGTCTGCGCCGGTGCCATCCCAGGATACTGGTTCACGGTCTTCACCGTCGACACCGTTGGCCGGAAACCGATCCAGCTAATGGGCTTCTCATTGCTGACCATCCTCTTCCTCGCCATCGGTTTCGGCTTCCACAAGCTCTCCTCTCACGCACTCCTAGGCCTCTACGTGTTGTGCCAATTTTTCTTCAACTTCGGTCCCAACGCAACAACCTTCATCGTCCCCGGTGAATGTTTCCCCACCCGCTATCGATCAACTTCCCACGGTATCTCAGCCGCCTCAGGAAAAGTCGGCGCAATCGTCGCACAGGTGCTTATTGGCCCGCTCCGTACCCGCGGGAAGACAAAGGCGAACCCGTCCCCCTGGCTCAACCACGTCATGCAGATCTTCGCTGTCTTCATGTTTTTCGGTATTTGGACGAGTCTTTTGATTCCTGAGACGAAGCGGAAGACGCTGGAGGAGCTGTGCGGAGAGCTATACGGTGAGGGTGTCGCGAATGAGGAGAGGGCTGTGGCTGCGGCGACGACCTCCCCGCCCGCAGCTGCGGAGGTGCAGGCAGGAGAGAAGTAGGTGGGTGGGTGTATATAGGATTAGGTGTGGTTTTTTTTTTGCGTTTGGGTTGGGCGTGCTGGGTGTGTTTTTTATTCTTTTACTTTTTTATTTTATTTGTTTGTGGGTTGAAGGATGTGGAATGGACGATGGAAATGAAAGGATGATGGCAGGGAGGAAGAAGGATGGATGTGTACGAATTTTTCTTGGCCCTTTTTGGGGTAATTATCACAAATTTAAAGAGCATGCGCTGACCGCTACTCTCTTCTCTTGTTTTTCTACTCTACTATGATACGTAGTAAGTACTTATGGTTAGCTAATGAATTGTCGTTTTTTGAGTGGATCATGGAGTCCCGTGTGATCTGTGAGTCTAGATCTCCCACACAATTCAACGGCAAATTAAAGAAGCGTACCTAGATCTATGAACTGCAGCATGTGATAGCGGATTTGGACAACATGTACATTCTGCATGGATATTTGTTAACGGTGGTTGCAATTTCCCACGATTTGTAGAGAGGCGGCCTCCTGGGTATGGAATGAATAAGAGGGCGCACGTTATGCATCCTCTAAAATGTACAGTGGGTTCACGAAGTCAAATTCGATCAGTGGGTTTCTTAAACAAGTCAGCATCCCCTAGCTCACCGAGTCTCGTCCTTTATGCCCACAGCGGCGATTTCCCCAGCTGCATGCATCGTGGGAAGGGTTCTACTTTTGATAGGTGGAGATACTTTGTGGAGGGAGGATGTTAGGGCTTCGGGTTAGGGTTTTTTGTGAAACGGTGAGATAGGTCACAGACCATCACTGTCCGAAGTTAAAGCACGTGGGATTTTTGGATTTGAAACATTCGTCGGGGATGGATGAGAGAGGGAGGTATGGGAGCCTCATCGCCGTGGTTTTTGTGATAGCGATATTCACATAAATATGTACCTGCGATTTCCGTCAAACTGTGGACGGGTTGCAGTGCTTTCCTATGATTTTTAAGCGCTCTTTTGTCTCTTCCCATTTAGTAGATGGCTTGGAGCCAGTATAATACCTGAGATACAGTGAGATGCTTTAAGTCTTTCCCTCCAATTTCAATGCCACCAAAACATTTCAATTGAACTGCAGTTTGAGCTCGCGGACAGTTAACCTTGATAAGACTCCAAAGAAACCCCCCAGTAACAATACTTAAATGGTACCGCAAAGAAAAATCCCATTCATAAACACCACTTGAACAAACTGTCAGAGTGAAAAAGAAATATCTTGCACGAGTAAGGTTCTTTCACTCCTCTCGATATCCAAAAAACCACTTGATAGCCCAAATCATATTCATAAACCAGCCTCTCTTCGACTTTTCATCCTTCTTAGGCGGGTTTTTTTGGGTTCGCCGGTAAACTCCAAGAGCAGTTAGCTCCGACGGCGGGGGTTGCTGGGACTGCGACGAGGCCCTGTCATTCGCCATCTTGCGGCGAGCCACAAGGGCAGTCATCTCCAGCGGTGTGGGGTGCTGCGACTGCGACGAGGCGCTATCATCGGCTGTCTGGCGGATCGGTGGACTAGAAGTACTGTTACCATTGCTGTGTCTCTGCTCTGTGGTAGCTTTCGGGGGTCTTGGAGAACGAGGGGTGCTGCTGTTCCCGCCACCGGTCTGCTCCGTGGTCGCTCTTGGGGGGTCGGAAGGGCGCGGAGTGCTGTTGTTCAGGTTGTCTATCAGCCCCGTAGTCTCCGGCGGGCAGCGTGGGGGGCTGCGAGTACCGCTGCCATCATCGCCGGTCTGCTCCATGGTCGTCAGAACACTGCTTGGAGAGCCGGGAATGTTGGTGCTTTCGTCATCAACCGGCCGCGGCAAGTTTTATTTCTTCGCCAACACCTTTCCAGCCTCTGTATTCATGATATGGACCTTTCGTCGTAGTTCTTCCTGAATCGTCGGCCTGACTTTCTCGGAGTCTTTGTAGTATGCCATCATATCACAAAGCTTAAATTGTACGTCCTGTTCACGTGGATCCATTTGGTCTCCTGCGTTTTTGTGTTGTGCCTCTGGATTTTCGGCACCGTGAGCTTTTGGAAGAGGGAGTGGGTGCCAGTACTCCTGTACTCGGGTTCCACGCGCAATGAGTTCCTTCCACGTGTCGTTTTTAAGTTCTTCCTGCCGCTCCCTGGTCTCCTCGAGAACGTACTCGCTTAAATGGGTCCACCTGGTAGTGATGATTGTAATATTCTTATAAAACCTCTCTCCACATAAGGCTTGCAGCACTTCCAGATTTAACTCCGCCGCACCAGAACTGCGATTCGCGGTGATGTCATAAACGTAGATGATTCCAGCCAGATCACAGTAAGGTGTCATTGCCACAAACCAGTCGAGGATCTCGCAGAAGATTTCCACGTCTTCACGTTTCCCATCATTGAAACCGGGTGTATCAATGAGAACATATCGCTGGTCGTCGATGATAGTAGGGTACATCGCAAATTTGTTAGTTCCTAGCAACGTCAGCACATCACATTGATTCAAAACTACATCAGGGAGTGGCAAAATACCAGCTTTAATACTGCGCCCAATATGCACATCGCTGCTGGTAAGTTTTTGGATGATAGTTGACTTCCCCGCGCCCGTGAGTCCAATGACTGCTATAAACTTGATTGAAAATCTGTACCACCATTAGCACTCCTGACGAACCAGGTGATATGCTCGAGGATCACTCTTTGGCCAACTGTCGCACCACTTCTGCCGTCGTCATTCTATCATAGACGAAATTCTTCATCCGGCTAAGCTCTCTCTCCGGCCAATTCTTATCCTTCTTCTCTCTGTGTATGTCTTCAAGTAATTTAGCTGGGTCGCCGGGACTGGATAGACTACCGCAGGCTATGTCGTCGCTCTCTGCGGTTTGCCCAGGGGTGGAGGGCGTCGGCAACAAGCACTGCCTCTCTGCAACCTGCCCGGGGGCAGAAGGCATTGATGTCACTGCTGAGGACGTCCCAACAGCCGTGCTCTCCCGAACCGCGTCATCCCCCTTAGCGTTCTGCTCGAAGTTGGGGGGTATTGACGTCGTGGTTGAAAGCGCTTTAGAAACGTTGCGCATCGGATCCAAGTACTCCTTCTCTTCATCCTTCACGGATTCGGGAGGCGTTGGTGTCACAGCTGAGGGTGTTTCAACAGTGTTGTTCATCTGAACCGCGTCATCACTCTTCACGTCCTGGTCAGAGAGAGATGTCGCCATAATGGCTGGGAGAGCTTCGATGGCGCAACGCAGCAAAGCTGCGTCCTGGTCGGAGGCGGGAGGTGTTGGCGCCACGGGTGCTGTCGCGATCCGTACCATGTTTGTATAATACGTATCGGGTGGTGAGGAGGAGGACGACTTCGTGGATGTCAGCGAAGCGTGTTCTTTAAGAACTGCAGAGGGAGTTCCATTGGAATATCTAATTGGCATACTCGAGTATAGGAGTGTGCAAGGCAGCAGTCTGCAGATCACTGCGTATGCCAATCAGAAAATCTGCCCCGCACCTGTCCAGTTGATTGACTGGTCCCAAACACTCAGAACCACCCACCACCAACGTTAGTCATGATCCTCGACCAATAAACGAAATTTGCTGTTACATACAGCTAGCGAAATGCGTTTGAGTGGAGGACCGGTATCGCTGGAAGCCGCTCCTAAGGGAATTTGAGGTGGATTGATAGTTATACCCCGCAGTGTTGATATGGCATCAATACGGTGCCGTACCAAACTAGGATTCGAGACTAGTTTCTTATTGGCCGGCTTCCGCGTCCTTGGTTTCTAATTGGCCGCTCCAACCTCAGCGCACGACAACGTATTGAAGACATATCAACACTGCGGGGGATAAACGATTCGGCGTAATGACTACTAATTATTAGTAGATGGCCGAGGGCGAGCTCATGCCTAGCTAGCTTGACTGATATCGATATCGATGAGGTGTTATAAACACTCGGTGCTCTAAACACCGGCCTAGGTTCGAAACCCGCACGCCTCATCATTCTTTTGCTCCTCTCCCATCCTCAAATTTTACCCAGTGAAGTGAGATGTTGCACCCACAACGAGCATCATGAGCGGTATGCTCGGGCAGACATCAACTGTGGAGATTGATAAATTTCTACAGATTTGAACAGTTGAACATTCCGCAAAGTCGTTCCATAAACAAGATGGGACCGACTGGCTTAATTGGCAGAAGTGCTTAAAACGCTGGTGCTCTAAACACTTGGTGCGCTAAAAACCTAGTCGTAGGCTCGAAACCTGCTCTGGTCATTATTTTTCACTGTTTTTTTTACTTGCACTCGCAAACAAACTATATACTGAGTATCCCGTCCGAATTTACTCTCAGCCAGCTAATATGCAATCCATGCGCGGGGATCGATAAATTACCAGACAGTTCAACAAACTAAGGTCCCGTCAGTTCACCCTATGAACAAGACCAGATCACTTATAAATGTGTTTTAATCGGATGTCAACCGGACACATACACACTGGGCACATGTGCGGATTCTTAGGTTTCAGTACACCCACCGACCCGTAACGCGTAGCGGTTCATATCGGCCTCTGGACTTTACCCACGTCCTCGGTCAAGAGCGGGCGAATGTTTTGCCAGCACTCCGATTGTATCTTTCAAGACCCTAGCTTAAGTCCATACAAGATAGTGGAAGTCATAGCCTATAACAAGAACTGATTTCTTGGTTGAGCGGGTGCAGTAACACGCGGCCAGGGGTTCGAAACCCAATAGCGGTGTAAACGCCAAGCTACAGGTACGAAACCTGTGGCATTAGAGTACATTCCTCTTTTGCGGGTGCCCTGGCTTTTTACCCTTCGAAATCATGGCTTGGGTTCTCTATAAAATGGTGGAAATCAATATGTATATCAAGAACTGATAGCTTAGCTGAACTAGTGCTAAAAACACCAGGTGCTACAAACACCGGAGTTCGAAACCTCATGGCGCTCTTAAACGTCCTTTCACCGGCTGAAAACATCATGGTGCTACAAATGCTAGACCACTCTCCAGTCTTTTGCTCAGCTTTTGCCTTTTGAGATCCAGCTAGGCTTTGTACAATATGGTAGGGATCGTTGTATTTCCAAGAGCTGATAGCTTAGCTTAGCCGGCATGGTGCAATAAACACCAGGTGCTGTAAACACCGGGCCAGGGTTCGAAACCTCCGAGTCATGGCGCTCTAAACGTCCCAGGCTTAAAACCTCATGGCGCTACAATCGCTATACCACGGGTTCCAAACCCGCTACAAACGCCAGATGGTGGTGAAAACACCCCCCAAGTGCCATAAACACAGGGTTCGAAACCCCATGACGCTACAAACATCAGTCTGTAGGTTCAAAACCTCCTTTTTTGCCTTGATCTTGCCCGTTGAGATCCTAGCTAGCTTAGGATACCATTGCGGGATCATTTCATTTGCAAGAACTGATCACTTGGCTGATACGGTGTTGTAAACACCAAGTTCGAAACCTCACAACGCTTCAAACGTCTCCAGGCTTAAAACCTCATGGCGCTACAAATGCTAGTGCGCCCTTCGAGATATAGATTTGGTCTTGTACAAGACAAGAGCTACAGGGATTTTTCCCCGAATCTGCGCAAGAATCCAGAACAGGAGCCATCAATCTTCATTCGGAATATGATATTAATATTCCCCGCCCGCGTAACCAACTATTTACAGTATAGTACAAAAGATACCATACACCATAAGTGAGAGAGAAGAAGCAACCAACCGCCATGCGACGTCCCAACCAAACTATCCTACACCTTCCAGCACCGCTCCATCAGTGCTACGCCTTAGCCCCATCATTATTGGGCGAAGTCTTCCTTGCCTCCTCAATCATACCGTAGATTCCCTTTTCCTTCAACGCTTTCTGTGCATGGTATCAGCCTCCATCGGCTCCCTGTAGAGCCGCCATACATACGTTCAGACAGGTTTTATATTCCCGAAACATAGATTCGCAATCCTGCGACGGCTCGGTGCTGCCTCTGAGATACTCTATTCGGCAGTTAGAAGGTAGTCGGAGGTGGATAGTTGGGAGACGACCATACTTTCCGAGTACCAGTTGATGAAGCAGGTGTCATATCGTTCCTTCCTCTCTGAGCACTCCTGGAGTGGGGAGAACGTTAAACCTCATCGTCGCGTATGGCGGTGAAGTACTTACGGGGGCGAGGGATGCCGACATAGCTAACGAGGATGCTTGCAAATATACTTTTTTATGAAGTCTGGTATGGGTGTATGACGACAGGTGAAGCCTAAAGCGGCTCCTAATTGTCCGCCGGTCCGGGTAAGTGGAGGCGGGAACCAATCAAGGTGCGGTTTAATTAGCTTTCCCGCAACGTTGCACAGGTTTTCTGGAAAATTCCATCTCCGGCCGAAGGACTCTGAACGGAAAATAATACCTTTTCCCATGATGTTTTGTATGTTGATCTATTGAATTTCAGACTCATAAAGCAAAACCCCCCGGTTTAATGACACGGAAGTCAAATAGTGCTTTAAGAGAATGCCGGCTTAACTTGGCGAAATTCCAGGCACTGCTTGAAGAATCTAAAACAATGACCGCTTGATCTATAAAAGCATGGGTGTCATGAGGGTATAGACCTAGGTTTCAAACCTTGACCTCACCTCAGCATCAACATCAGAGCAAAAGGAAGAAACCCATGAAGGAATCGCCAGTAACCCTAGTGCAAAACTTTTGCCATATACCATGAATCCCCTCTTATTTGTCTTTTCTCCAAACACTGGCCGCCTGCCTCCACCTCCTGTTCTCATGCTCTCACAAGAAGGGCTATGCATCGCACCAGCTTCTTCGTAAAACTAGTTTCCATTTCGATTGAGCGCACAAGGGGGTTGGGGTTCCCCACTTGCACCTACCGGGGCCCCTCCATAAAAAAATAAAAGAAAAAAGTAGGGAATAAAATAGGAAAAAACCATCAAATCCATGCACCCACTTACATTCTTTCCTTCCTCGCCTCAACTTCAGCTAACGCAACTATATCACCCAAAAGTTGAACGGAAGCATCAAGGGTAGAACCTTCGTCCCCACGTAAATGGGGGTTATACTTTCCTCACAGAGAGGGCAGCTTGACATGTCCACAGTATACTGCGACTAGAGCTATAATTTGTTCAGACCCATACATGTAACCATTGACGCCATCAGATGGCTCTTTTTTGAACAATTCCACTGTGTACTCGTCGAGGCTACTCGTATAATCTGTTTGGTATGTACCCTCAAGATGTGAGGTGACTAAGAATGCCTTGTGGAATATAACTCCGCTGAGTGGGTGACCCGTAGCGCCGCAGAACGACATGTTGGCTTCCATTAAGGTCTGAATTCCATCCAAGAAATCAGAAGTAACATGTCCCAACAAGCCATGAAAAGGCCCCCTAAAGAAAGACTCCTGCAAAGTGGTTCTGATGCGTAAGGCTTCAGTAATTTATGCTATAAATCGCGGGGAACGTCAACATAAAAACCGCGATTGTTTCGGGTATTGCAATCCGCGCCCGATTGTGCAAAATATTTCAGAATGTTTAAAATCTGTTTCTTTGGCACGTGCTCTTGATGTCGATTCAGCCAGTAGCAGGCCTGAAGAACTGTGAGAAGAGACAATTTTACAAGTCGGCAAAGAACCATGGTTTCAAAGTGTTTACCATATGTAAAAAGGTGCTCCCCCAAGCGGTAGTATCCCTGATACTAATCGACCCGTCATCGAGAAGACCCCTAATACCTCTCAGATCCCTCATGCATATCATTGACTAGACCGGATGTTCCTTAGACAGATTAAACGAAGCTGTTAACGTAGGTGTAAGAGTTGGCTGATTCAACTCATTTCCGCATCGTATCAGGAAGGTCGCTTCAGTAACGAAGGCTTTATATGAGAGCCACGGCGCAGGCTGAAATTCCCACCGCGCATACTGGTAGGTTGTGTTTATGCTTACTCTTGGGGGGTCCTTGGATGAATTATCAGATTCCGAACCGTAGTACATCATCAAGATACCTATAGGGAAACTATAGCGGATGCGGTTGGACAAATGTAACCTTGGGGTGGCAATCGCGGTGGTCGATTTGGTATTTTGCTTGCGAGTCCGCCTAGAGAGAATTGTATTGGGCTTGATTTGGTCGAAGACTTTATCGTGATGCTGTCTGAAGTCGTCCTTGTGACCATTTCGGCGCGTCAGCGGTTTACTACCTGAAGCACTTGCGCCATTGTCGGTAGCTGAGTTCGAATGACTTGCTCAAAGTGATTCATACGGTGACTAGCCACAGGTATGAGTTGATATTTAGGTTGAGACTCTTTTAGTGAAACTCACGATTCCATGATCTGATGCAGCGACCTCAAAATATTGATATCCTCATTAAGAACCGCAAAAACCTTCTTCGCATGATTCTGATGTGACAAGAACCGCCGTATCTTCCCTTTAACTTCTTTTGCACCTAGTCCATCTGCAAATTTTCGGAATTCTTCGAAGTCGTGCTCAAGCCGTTTGCTCTTGTCATTCCAGTAGCGTAGGATTCCGGGGGATGTGTCGCAGTCTGGGAATGATAATCGAAGGCGGCTAATCTCGGAAAGAATGAAATGAAGATCCTCCAGTCGCGTTTATAGACGAGAAATATCTTCCGGAGCATCTTTAAGGGTGGAGCAAATTCCAGTCGTTATCTTTGATAACTGGGCGGTGATTGTGATGAAACCAATTACGCTGGCGCCTAAACCGGTGGCAGCGGTCATAACGATGGGGTTCGAAAGTTAGAATACGAAGCGAGAAGACGTTGCACGCAGAAGTCAGTTTTTGTGGGAGCGAGGCGTTAAGATATATATACAGCACGGAGACTCTGAATGTAGCGGGTGTCTCTCCGATGGACCCCTGCTTTATGCTAGAAGTTGCCTGGACTGCAGTCGATCGAGGTACTCATGATCATACCTATATTGAACGAACGTTCATGATTAAATATCCACCCTGTCTGAGCCAATACATTCCCGCATAACAACCCTTCAACGTACAAGAAACTCCATCCCAACCGCGGGGTAAAAACCTAGGTCTCAAACCTTACCCCCCCCATCCCAGCAAACAAAAAAAAAAACAGTATGTATACAGAAAAAAACGGCGCGTCTTCTTTCCCGACCCTAAGGTCGTCTGTCGTATGTCGCCCACTCAAAAAACCACATCAAATCTCAATCAATTCCATTCCATTCACATTACACCTTCCATCCCCCTTCCCACTTCCGGGTATCAACTGCATCACACATCACATTTCACCAGTGTCCAGCACGTCCCATCCCTTCCTTCTCTGCATATACACCCCCCCCCCCCCCCCCAACCCCGACACAAAAATTACCACCACAAAGTTATAAAAAAAAACAAATCCCCAAGTAAAAACAAATAAAAAAAAAAACATTCGCACCCATACCAAAAGAACAGACAAAAAAAACGGAACTCCCCCAAACAAACATAAGTAAAACGAAAACAAAGCACACACAAAAAAGTTGATCCTCCCCCCCCCATACTAGCACTTTCATCCCATTCGTATCAAAAAAAGCTTCAAAGGAGGTTTCAGTCAATCAATCAAAAAGGAAGATAAAAATAAAATAGGAAAAAAAAAGAATATTATTAACCTCCCCGAGCCCCATCCCCCCTCATCACCATCCTCAGTAACGCTGAATTCGAAACCCCCATCGAATGAATAATAATAATAATAATTAAGCGTTTTGTTGTTTTGCAATTACCAGTTCTTTTTCCTCGCGAACCGTTTATTAAGTAGTGCCAATACTTTCGGCACATTGAACTGGACATATTCCAGATCCAATTCGTCGTGGTTATTCTGTTGCATCTCTAGGAGATCATCCAATTTCAGATCCAGCTCTAGGAGTCCTCTATTCCGACCTGCAACTCCGAGTGAGCTCTTGGGTTTCCCGCAGAGGGGAGGGAGGGAAGGACCTTTGTAGTGTAGAGATATAACAAACGTCCCTGGCATGGGTGATGTGATATTAAAGAAGATATTTGCACGTCTACACAACCATTGTTAGATAGTGAACTCTCGTGTGGGTTGGTGGGAGATACATACCGATTATCAGGAACATTGCTCTTTTGAATGACGCCTTCCTTCTCTAATTGCTGGTGCGTAAACTTGTATGGGCCGAGGACCTGTTGCTTTTGCTGCTTTCCGGCATTCCGCTGCTTGCCTTCCGACTGACTCCGGACGTTGTGCAAGTACGATTTATACGTCTCGAGTTGTGAAACCAGGTACGCATTGTGATCCCGAATCGTCTTATACACCTCCTCCAGCTTCTTAGTTTCTTCCATGACCTTCTCTTTCAACGATCCCAGGTGCACAAGCTCCTGTTCAATTTCTTCCCGCAGAATCTGAAAGTTGTCCTGATCGGTGATAACACCCAACTCCTGCAGTTGATTAAGCAGCTCTAATCCGCGCATACCCTTGCGGAACATTCCCATATCCTTCATTGTTGTAGCGGTATCACCAATCTTTCTAAGATTTAGAGGCCGTCGAGCCGCGACAGATGTTGCGGGGAGTGTTCGCAACAGTTGCACGTATATTGACTTTGCCTCCATGAAATAAACGTCCTCCTGTGTAATATCCAATGCAGCAGATAGATCTGAGACATCGTCAGCCCTGTTCCTACGGCTAATTGCTTCCTACGTTACCTACCATCAATATTTCCCTCCCACTGGCTGAACAGCGGCAAGTCGATCGCCCTGTTCTCTTTACGGGGTACCTGTGGCGGTGCTGCTCCTAGCTCTTCCAATAGTATCTTCAAATGTTGGGTGTCTCTTCCCCGTAGCTATAACACCCGTAAGCTTTCAAACACGCGGGACCAATGCAAAGAATGTCCCACCAATTCGCCAGAGTGCTTCTCCAGCAAAGCATGTGTGGCATAGACCTCATTCAGCGTGATATTCAATTCGAGGTCCTTCTTAGAGAGTGCAACGTAATTATCCATCTCCAACGACTCGTAAAAGTCTCCAACCTCACACAGGTCATTGAGGAACTTGTTGATCCTCATCTTATTATTCGATACAAAAGGAGAAAGCCGAGCCATATAAGGCTCCTTCGCATAGGATGGCTTATTCGCCAGATTCTGAAGCATCTTGGCAATCAATGTCAACGTTCTTCGTGGGTGCTCCGATGGGACACTGTCGATTAGCATGTACGATCTAGGCGTAACAATTGCTGGGTTCAGAAATCGTAAAAAGAAAAACCCGCCGATCAAAGTACAGATAATATGGTCTTTTGCATCCGGGTACTTCCTCCGGGTGAGACTTCGAATCTGTTTGCAAATCCACCGAATTCCATACGGAGTTTCGTCCAGATTCTCAATGATGGTTGCCAAAAATGTATTGGCGATTTCCATCAACATCGTCAGACGAGGCTCAATGATTGCCTGCACCTGGGGGTTTTCTGCTGCTTGTTCTGCCGATATGCTGCGAGGCAAATTGGCGGGTAGCGACCCTGTATCCTCCTCCACATTCTTGATCATTTGCTCATACACCTTTAACGGGTTGATTTCCAAGTTGAGGTCCTTATGCTCAATGAGGTTGTTGATTTGCTTTGCGAGTACCACTTTCAGGTAGCTTTGGCCAGGTCCACGGCGAGTGTATGTTGTCATCATTCGAGATACCGGCGTATTTGCACGTAACAGCGATGAATATTCGGGCGTCGTTTCAAACTGTGCCGACAGAACGGACTGAAACATCGTAAGCAGCAAATGCTCCTCACGGCTCTCGTACTGGTTTCCGTAGATCGTAAACATGACTGTCTGTAATAGTGAATCAATCTCGGCCATGGAGACACATCGACAGAGCGCGGCGATATGTCTGGGCTCCGACTGAAGTAAGTAAAAGAGGTTTCCATACGACTGTGTCTTCTGATCGTTGGGAAACGTTCCGCCTTCGACTTCGCTCGATTCGTCGAAATGGCTTGCTACCTCATTTTGCTAACACATCGTCAATACCAGCTCTCAGCCGCAACCCTCCGTGTCCGTCATTCGGGGAGTGGGCACTCACTTCTTCTAACGCCATTCGATTCTGAATAAGTAATGCAATTCGCGAGTCTAAATATCTCACGTCCTTCTCCAGGACGAAGTTCTTCTTCGATTGTGACGAGATCTTCGACTTGAGATCGCGCAGTGTTTTCTGAACTGTACAACAGGGAGTCAACGACGGCGACTCGAAACAAAAGCGAAGTGCTTTTCTACCTCTCGCCAATTCATCCTCGATTTCTAAATCCCTATCTTGCGCCGACATAGACAAATACAACGCTGTAACGCTGTACCGTTTGGACGCCCTGGATCTCGTCGCGCCGCCATCGGATGATCCAATCGTATTCTGTCTCGACATGGGCACAAATCCCGAGGACGTCGACGAGGCCGAGTTCCTCGTCGAGGGGGCGAGCATAGTCGTAACCGACATCGTGCACTGCAGCGACAAATTATGTACCGATCGCTGGCAAGGGGCTTCGTAGCGAGGGAGGAGGTAGAGGAGGAGGGAGGGGGAATCGGCGCAAGGCCTTTGCCGCCCTTTTTATGGAAACAGTTTACAGCGACGTGTGGAGATCGAAGGAACGGCTGAAATCAATCGTGCTGGCGGCAGTTTCCAGCGTTGTTGTTGTTGTAATCCAATGTGAAGCGTGTTCGTTGAAGGAGGCGAAAAGCTGTCGTATAAAATCTGCTGCTGCTGGTTTGCCGAATACTGAGGAATGTTCTTTGCGAGGAGGAGGGCTGATGGTGGATCCAACGTGGCTGCCAACCAGAGGGCGCGAAAGATGTGAGATAGGGTTTTGTCGTCGTCAAAAAGGTACAAGACCCGACGGACGGGGGCTCACTTGCACCTTCGATTGGTTGGCGGTATAATTTTCGGCTATTATGTTGGGGGTGGGTGGTGTGGACGACCCTGGCGAGTAAAAAGAAAAGGCCGTCGTCCCTGCTTGCTTGCTTGCTTGCTTGCTTGCTTGTATCCAACAGATTGGGTTGACCTTGGAAACGCTGCAATTGACGGCGGATGTGAAGCGTGTTCGTGTTGTTCCCTGGCGGGCGGAGCGAAGGGGGGTGTGTGGGAGACGCGAAGAGGATGATGGAAGAGGGCGGGCGTGTTTTGCGCTAGAGAAGGATGAGATAAAGAACGAATGCACCGCTCAAGATGATTGGCAGCAATAGCAGGATGCAGAAGTGGGATGGCGATTTCGATTTTTTGGGGGGTGAATGTGTGGGTGGTGGACGACGACGACGATGATGATGGTGGTGGTGGTGGCGGAGCCGCGAGAGGCGGACAACAGGGGCAACAGAGCGGGGGGTGAACAAGCGACTCTGATGATGATATTGAACTAGCACTTCACAATGACGATCAGACGATAGGTGAAAAAGGGACCATTTCACCCTCCAAGCAATCCCTACATGTTTCTCGCACTCTCGCACTGCCTGCTGCTGCTGCTGCTGCTTGCCACTGCCCGTCGAGCAAGAAGGGGCGCTGCTGCAAAAAGTGCATTTCAGGTCCAGCTCGTCTGTTCAGGGGTATTGTTCTAAGTGCGATATCACATCTCGTCTGCCCATCGAGATCACCCCGCGCTAACCACCTCCGACCCAACCGTCTCTTCAGACGACACCAAGCTTTAGGAAGGTCGTCCGCCAGCGATCGAGCAGGTGGAAACGAGAGGTACACAACACAAGCTTTCCTCCGCTTCTCGCGGCCGGGTTTTTCGATCACACATTTTCGTTGCACCAGATTTGGCATATGTACTAGATAGAGTACATGCATTTATTTACGGCTCTTTTCAGGATATAAAAGCATGATGTGATGATGTGCGTGCCTGCATGTCAGTCAAATTCCTGCGTTCGCCCAGATTTAGAGTAATCTACTCTGGGAAACCTGTCACTTTTTCCACACCCAACAGCATAAATCAACGGGTCGCAGATAGAGTGGTTTTTGTGGTTCAAATACGGGCTTAAGTCCCAAACCCACACCATGCAAATGCTGCCTGCATCCGAAATAGTAAATGATATACTGACTCAACTCCATCTATCTGCACACGCTCGATATGGATCACCGCATGCATGAGGATGGAGGGATGGAGGTAGGACGCTTTGACGTTGCAGATTCCCGCTGCGTCTGTCGCTGCATGTTACTTCTTAGTAGGTGGTACAGTGGTACATACGGTGGCAAACTTTGCTCTGCGTTCGATAAGACGCTCGTTTCTCTGTATGATCCGTGTGGCAGGCACGGCAAGTAAGTAGATAGTACCTACTAGAGTACATAGTAAGCTACCTGTACGTACTAAGTACCTCCACATTACTGCAGAAAAGTGTCACCCGCACCTTAAGGAGGTTACAGACAGACAGACGGGGTGCACGAATTGTTTCAATTGGGTTCCAGACAGTTTCTGCCTCACCCGTCCAGTGCATAGTGCATATAGTACTCACAGATGAATAAAGTCACCCACGTCCGATCCGAATCCCAGTACTACAAGCCCCCCTTCCCCTTTTTGTGTCCAAATTCTAGAATTCAGGCGCGGAGAATTCTTGCACATTGCCGAAACTGGGTAAATCACCCAACCACCACGTGGTCCCCAGGCTTGATGATATATTTATAACGTAGAATATGAACTCAACGGCGTCGCTTCTTCTACTTCTATGCGTTCTTCCATGGCCAGTTCAAGACGAAGAAGAAGCGTCACGCTATTATATAGTCCAAGCAATTGCGCCACGTAACAAGAACCCTTCACCCTGCCCCTGCCCCTCCCTCTCAGCCCAGTCTAACCAGCCCTCTACTGCTTGAACGTAGATGACTTCCCAGCCCTCTCCTGGTTCTTCCTGCTCAACCCCTTCGGCGCGTTTCCAGACTGTGAGTATGGATTGAACGCCTTCTTTTTCTTCTCCTTTGACTTTGGCTCCTTTTCTTGTTTCTGGTTGAGGACGGAAGGCGCATTTGCATAGTCAAAGGGCTGAATTTGTGGTTTATCGCTTCCTCCTTCTTCCGCGTCCTCTTCAACTTTCTCGCCACCCTTCTTTTTCTTCCTCCTCCGACTCTTTTCCTTTTCCTTAAGCCTGGCACCGTCCGGTGTGCCTGATCCCTGCGAAGTCGATATACTCTCGGGTGTCGGGTCTTGGGTGCTCCGGGGTTCAGGATCATCGGACGTAGCCGCTTTCTCCGCCTCCGCTTCCCCCGACTCCGTTTCTACTGCTGCGTCATCGTCACCTGTTGCCTCGTTCGGTCGCTTCCGCTTCTTTCCACCACCGAGAGACCGTACTACTATGACGTCGGGCGTATCGTCTTTCTTATCGGTTCGGTTCTTGATGTACTCGTGTTCAGCGCGGGCTCCGGGATCAACCGACTTTGCAGGAGCACGACGTGAGTCATCTTCAGATGATATGAAGACTGCAGCAGTTAGTTGCGGTAGTGGTACAGCAAGTCTGAGGTCCGCGTCCTTCTGCGTTATCGCCCCCGCATTCCATCGGCTGCTCTCGTCGCAGCTTCCCCAAAATCCGGATTTCTCATTGCGTAACATGTTGACTCGGGCCAATGGGGTTGTAAATACATCGATACGAGGGCCTTGGTGTAAAAGAATGTCAATGCTAGCTGGTGCTGCCTGCTGGGATGCTTTGGCAACGGCTTCTGCTTCCAGGGCTATGGATTTCTTCCATTCCCGAACTTCCGGGCTATCTTTCGCATTCTTGATGACAACGACAAGCTCTCCAGCTCGCATCTTGACTGGTGGAGAAGGACGAGGGCAGCAGCTCAACACCCCTGCAACGTCAACCGGCATCTTACGAGCAAGTTTGAATAGCTGGTGGTGTGGCATGATGTAGTTGACGCTTTCGTCTTCTATCCGTGCTGTCGTGTCCCGCCATTGATGTACCGCTTTGAAAACCGCTGCCTGCATTGGGTTCAACCCCTCTTGGGAGCGACCAAGCATATTCCGCCATCCCATGTTTCCGTCTCCATTGACCGCATCATAGGGTTCCTTCTCGTATAGACGGAGAGATACTTCTTGGGAGTTTTGCAACACGAATGCCATTTTGTTCTCCGGGTCGTCAAGGTTGGACTTGTTCAACAGTTCGTTCCGCAGGTTATCAAAACAGTATAGCAGGAAGTGTGTATCCGATCGCGCATAGTTGAACATTTCTTCTGGGATTGGCCTTGCGAAAATCAGCATTGAAGGTATGACGGAACTAGAGCCGTCGTAATCAAGCTCAGAGTGACAAACCGAAGCCTCCAATCAGCAAGTTGGTACTGTTTGTCGGCATCAAAATCAACATATTTCTTCAAGAGGAATGCCAGCCCGTGGCCTTGGAACCCAAGCGTCCTGGCAGCCCAGTAGGTATCGAAGAGTCCGACAATGTACAACCCAAAATCCCTTTGTAACCAGATGATATCCATGTGAGCGCCATGGAAAACCTGCCTCACAACTTAGCAACTGGAATGTTATGTCTCCGTCATTGTGACTCGCCTTGATGATGTTTGGATCCGCAAATACTTCATTCAATATTTGAAGCTCTCCTCTCAATTTGAGAGTATCGACAATCCAATCCTTCTCTCTCATGCTTATCTGCATAAGACACACAAATCCAACATACGATCTTTGGTCATGGTGTTCCAAATCGACCGCAATCTCCTTCGCAGTCTTCAGCTCCTCTAGCATCTCCACAAGGAGCTCCGGTGAATCGACAAAGATAGCTTCCGTGTCTTCGAAAGGTAGGTATTGCTGGGGCGCCTGCTCTTGAAACATCCGCTCTGGATATTTCATCGACTTGATCTCCTCAATGTAGGGATGAATATACCTACGACGCGCTCAGTGTGCTACTCGGGGATGTCACGGGGAAGAGGAGCGGGGTGACATACTGCTTATTCCCCAGCTCATTCGTAAACATCTCGAAGCTATTCTGCAGAGGGATCTTCGCATGTGGCTTCACCGTGAGTAGAGGGCGGAATGGCGAATTATCGAGGTTTTCCGGCTTCACATCGAACTGTAGTTGCGGTTTCACAAGATTTCTCGACGACCAGGAATTAGCGCTCGCTCTGTAATTCTGCGATTTCTGCTGATTCCGCGAGAGTCTAGGATTCTGTACGTTCGTCTCGTCAGCACGGGTGAAAACACACCACAGCCCAAACACAGGGGGTTGGGGGAGACAAACCGTTCTCGCACCTGGTAAAGGCTCAGGATTCTTCTGTTTAATCGCGCCCGTATATTCATCCAAACACGTATCCTACACCACACCTCACCATCAGTCCACATCCTCCCCCTCAATATCCACGAAATCCCTCCACCTACCGCTCTCTCCAACAAAAAATCCGCAACCTCCACAATCTCACCCCACTTGTTCTCCACGTCATCGTCCTCCCTCAACACAGGGGGCTCAATATCCGACCCCGCCACCGCGCTCCTAAGCAATGAATTCGCAAGCTCTAGTATTCGCGCGCTCGTGGCGTCCGCGGCAGACGCGAATTCCGGGTCCGACGAGCGCTGGAAGTCGATATCGCCTGCGGCCAGCGCGCCCACAGCTTTCACGGTGGACATCACCGCGCTGAAGATCCCATCTTGGAATGTTGAAAAATCGCCGGATGGAGCGGAGGAACTCATGCTGGACTGGAACCGACGGGTGGTGGGGGGTGGTGATTGGAGCTGCTGGACGGTTGAGTTGGAAAAAGAAGTTTGATGTTGCGTCAATCACGTGCAGATGGCTTGGCAGATGTAGATCGAGGAGTGATAACGCATGAATGATGGAAGAGCTTCTGCTATGTACGCTAGTAGCGGCTGCACAAGCTTGCTTTAGCTAATGTAGCTTGGCAAAGTAGCGCCCTTTTATACGGCCTCATTCGACGTACCTTCACATCCCACCGTTCTCTCAGCTCTTTGCTTTACAACTTCAACCAATTTGGTGATAACACTAACACTCCAGTGTTATAAAGTTACATTCCCTTCTCCGTTAGCTATCGTCGATCTTCAATCGATGAACAAGGTATGGTATTGGACGTGGATCTGAATTGAACCCTTAACTAACTTCGCTTGACAGATTGCACTCCAACTCTCAGATTGATATTCTCTAGAGTAAGGTCGAGATATCTATCAGTTCAGCAGACACCGGATTTTATGACGCGAACGACCATGAAATGACTGCTATAGTTCTGTACCTTATTACCAAGTGGATGCGGTACTGGATACCCACGTGAAGACTGCCACCAAGACGATTTATGGTGTATTCAACTATCACGGTGAGATCAGAAAAATCCAGACCTTTGCCCAGACAGACTGGGAGTTACAGAGCGTTGATGAAATCTTCGTGGGAGGTCTTCACCGGCCATTATCCATTGAAAAACATGAAAGCGGCATAGAGAAATTCGTTACAAAATCTACCCTCGAAATAGAAAAGACATTGCACGGAGAGAGCGGTGTTTCCTCAATGGATTCCCTCGGTTCCATTGACATGAAATGCGAAACCAAAATTCTGCTTTGTTATCATGCATGCTGAGTACTTTTTCATTCCCTGTGACCGACTCTCCTCGTTCCCACCCATTATCGACGGGTACATCAAGTTGAACTACCTTGCTACCATTTCCTTTATTGGAACAGAGAGGCTCCGACTATACCAGGAGCTCTAGAGAATGTCAACAGTGTATGGCCGCAAGATCTGGCTTCTTTGGCCACCCGAGATTCCAATTAATAACGCCCAAGCCAAAGAGAGGTGGTGGGATGCCGTAAAGACTCGATAATAAGGCACTGCACTAATTATGTGGCGAAGTGACTATGCCACGAGCTTTCATGCGTGAACCACGGGTTCCTGCAGTCATTTGTGCTGTGCCTTATATCGGGTCCTCACGTTAGGAGGAAAGGAGTCATAAAGTAGAGTAATCTGTGGATTGGTTCTTGTGGCGTTTTCGGTTTCCAGGCGGGCGGCTTCAGGTGTGGGGATATGGCGTTTGTGGTTTAGCTATATGTATATTGGATGCTTGTATTGTAATAATACATACAATACAATTACTTGGACATCTTTTCTTCATTCACTGCAACTCGTATCCTCTATGTTTCCATACATACTTAAGTACATAATTGCCCCATCTCTCTGGTATTACCAACGAGAAAGCTGTCTTGATTGCCGCGCTCATTAGTTAGATTAGCTGCGCGCGGCATACTCTATATTCCCCGTTTCTACTATCTGGCCAGGGTTCACAGGCCCCCTAGATGCCATTCATTCAGATGGTTAATTTTATTGCCCATGGGACGTTTAAGTAACCCTCTGGCTCAAGACCGGTCTGCCACGGGACAAAGGCATTGCGAGCGTCTGAACGCATTGACTTCGTACCTAATCGAGGAGGAGGAGGAGGAGGCGCGATGAACCCCCGTAGCTATGTTGGCTGTAGTGTAGATCCTAATTCCTTAACGACATGAGTAAGATGATTGAAGATTATCAACCACATTTTGTCAGAACATCCATCGGTTACTCTCATCGGCACGGAGCTCGGTGGGTACCCTGAAGTCCAGGAAGACGGAACCGTTGAGAAGTACATATATAGAGTAGTAGTGGAACGTCTTGAGCATTCGGAGGATTAGTTTTAGTGACATGGAGCTCGGTCGGTAATTCGGCGCCGTTGCCGGATGCCGAAGCTTTAGCTGGGTTTCAGATATTCCATGGTTCTGGAGAGTAAGTACATGGTACTAGAGTACCTAGGTACATATCGATATCAAGTAGGATGACTTATGACGATGGAGGGGTTACTACACTTTTTTGCAACTCCGTTCGTGCAGGATCTGCCTTTTGGTTGAGTTGTTGGTGCAAGGCAGGAACCGAACCGAGTGTGTCACTGCAGCAGCAGAACTAGGCACACAGCTCCATTCGGGGAGATGAACCTTGGTGGGGAAACATGAAATGATGTGCTTTTCACAATAGAGTAGGAGGCACTCTATTGTACAGTGCTTTTAGATAGTAGAGGGGGAGTAGGTCGCCTTATGACTGACTGTTGTGTTGGCGTTTGAATGGTTGAGTCACGCACGGATGGAGAGGCAGCCAGCCATGCGACGAATGACTTCGTGGGGGTGGGTTGGCTGGGAGCAAACCACCACCACCACCACCACCTCACTCTCCGTCGTCACCATCTTTTCCACTCCACTTTCTTTCATTCACTTCACTCACCACCACCGTACCACCATCACCACTATCACCGCCTGAGGGGTTGAAGTCTTCTTCACGTCACGTTTTGTCTATATCTTTCAAAGCTCTTTATCATCCATCGTCCAAGTTTCCGAAAACATCACCCGATCGTCCGTTTGCCTTGTATCGCCTTGACTTATTTTTGACCTCTTTTTTTCGACGATCCCCCCCGACCGCACCGCAACTCAGAGCGCAAACGAAATCAATATTCGTATTATCGCAGAGTCGCAGTCATGGCACGATCCTCCGCCATCACCATCCCCACCTCCACTTCCGACAGCAGCCCCGCGTCCTCGCCTTCCTCGTCCGGCTCTTCTTCACCCGAGGAGAAGCGCTTCGATCCGTGGCTACACCATCGGCGCAGACCCAGTCTACTGAGTAAGGACTCTCTCGGCTGAGAACAATCACGCGAGCGAAAGAGTGGGGTGCTAATGAGGAGCTTCCTATAGGCACCTCGTTCTGTCGCGCCGAGCATACAACATTTGATTTGGGCGTGCGAGACGGGAGTCCCAGGGTGGTGAGTGCATATCCAACAAAGCCGCTATGAGTTGTAGAAGGGGGGGTGCAAGGGTTTAGTTCGAAGGGTTGACAACTGACGCAATGAGGGGGTTGCTTTCTAGATAACGTACGTCAAGACGAGCCAGGGTTTCGACTGGAACCAGGATATCTTTTTGCCATCGAGTTCGGACATCACGATTCACAACGGGATTAATAGGCCCGAAGATGTGCACGAGATTGTGTTGACAGACGAAGATCGGTTTTTGCCTTCGTAATAGCGCGCCCGCATCGTGTTACCTTCCAACACTCGGGGTTGCCGCTCGGGCCTATATTTCGTCTTTTGATTCACTGCGCATGCTTCTTCTTTTCCTCTCTTTTGTCTGCAGGCGTCTCTTTTTCCCACGTTTTTTTTTATTGCTGCGATCGTGAAGGGGAAGCAACTTGGGCTGGTGGTTGGGTTGGGTCCGTGGTCGGCCGGTGTCTATTCTGCTATGGGTTCTGGATTTGGTTAAAGAGGAGAAACGGTTTGGAGTTTTTTGTTTTGCTTTCTTGTGTTTGGAGGAGCTTTGAAACCCCCACCCCCTGTACTACCTTTACTTTACTGACTGTGTGTTCTGCTCCGAGTTTGGCTTTGTAGTTGTTTTTGGAAACTCACATGTATCCTGCGGTGGTTGGGTTGGGGGTGGAATGCTCTGAGGGAGCTTGTCTTTGTATTTTCTTTTTCTCTTCTCCGAGTACCTTAGTATAGCCACAATTGACAAGTATCGTTCTTCTTGTTTTTTTTCCTTGTTTTTCCTCTCCGGAAGTTTCTCCGGATGGTATTGCGTGCGCAGCAGAACTCGGGAAACAACAGGCCGGGCTTCCTGTACCTGTGCAACAAACGAAACAAACCCCAACAGCTTTGAAGCTCCAGCTCCGATAAGACGTAGCAGATAAGAGCTTCCTGTTTTGCTAGTGCGCCCCACATCTTGCACCGCCACCCTGAGCCGCACACGTGACACAACATCTCGCAACCGCGTTTCTACGTAAACAAACTCGCGACACCCCTCCTCACCAGTATTTCTATTACGCCGACCACCCACCGCAACCATGGAGCACGCCGACAAAATGCGGCCAATAGAGCTACAATCCCCCGAAGACCTCCGCCACCTAATCAACAAACTCCAATCCGTCGCTTCAGAAAAAATCCAAAAGCAACTCCCGGTCTCCGACGACCCCTTACGCAAACGCGTTGACGAACTCGTCTCCGAAGTCCCTTTCCCTCCCCTTTTCCCCCCGCGGTATCTAACGGGAATAAAGTACGTCCTTAACACCTTCCGTCTCGCGCTCCCAAACATCACAATCAACGCGCTCGAACCACTCCCGCTGGAATCATACCTGCAGCCGGTAGAGGAATATGAACCCTACGACCAGCGGCTCCACGAAAGCGTCACCGCGCTCCACCAGAAAATCGAAAAGCGGACGTTACAGATAGCGGCGATGAGGCGGGAGAAGCCGGAATTGCTGAGACAGGCGTTTGAGGAGGAACTTGCGGCTGAGGAGAGGAGGGGGGAGAATTTACGGAGGGGGTGGGAGGAGGAGTTGAGGAAGGAGAGGGAGGAGGAGGTTGTGGTTAGGGAGGTGGAGAGGTGGGAGGAGGTGGAAATGGTTAGGAATAGGGCGTTGACGGGGTTGGAGGAGTTGAAGACTGGACTGCCGAGGGTGGTGGGGAGGCTGGAGAGGGCGGGGAGGGCCGCGGGGTATGTGCTTGAGAAGAGGGAGAGGGAGAAGGAGAGGGTGGGGAGGGGGTGATGCTTATTGGGGGGTTTTTTTTTGTGCTTTTGGGCGTGAGGTGTTGGGTTTGGGATGGTTAATGAATTTGTTTTGTGGATGTATAAGCGGGGAGATGTGATGTGATGGATGTGGATGGTCCCGTACCTCTTTAATCTTTTCGGCGGTAGACTACCGCTACTATCACCGGGAGTGAGGGACAATACCGACCACCCGCCAATGTGCTGGACTATACCAGATAGCATAAGCAGCGGCCACAAGAAATAGGTGGGTGAAGTGAGGTTTGAGACCTAGGTTTTTACCCCGAGGGTGGAATGGGTGAGCTGGTGCACGTGTACGTTGAAGGATTGTTGTGTGGGTAATAGCGGGAATGTAGCTCTATGTACTCCGCGGAGGGTGGCAGCCTATTTTAATCATGAACTTGGTTGATAATTGAATATAAGTATGAGTACATCGATTGAATGTTCTTGTCTAGGATGGAGTTCCTAGAAACTCTTGTAATGATGAGATGGGTGCGTTAGTGACAATTGTGGTAGGTTTGAGTAGAGAGTAGGAGTTGATATGCATATGACCTGTGTTGGTTTTAAATGTGTATATTCCACCGCCGCCCTTGCCTCGCGGTACCTACATGCTTTACACGGCGGTTCGTACAGACCTAGTCGCATCTCAACTCGGTGCCTTTCCCCCAGTTATCGTCTAACAGGTCTCATCTCTACTGTGGTCAAAAATTTGCTTCGGGTGTGTGAGGATCACAAAAACTCACTCGCTCTAGGATTTCCTAGCATCCAGCAAAAGGGAGAAATTGGCGGTACGGTACCTGTTTGTATTGAAGCATACATGTGGTGAGGAGACCGGAATAGATGGGGTTCGGGGATAGTCGGATGGTGGATGGATACATGCGAATGACGCAGTGGCCATTGCATATGGATGCTGCGGAGTGTAAAAGAATCGTTACTGCAGGTTTCAAACCCGCCACTTAACTTTTACAGCGTTTACAGCCGGGTGTTTGCAACACCATCCTGCTTGGGATATGGGATGAGCTGTTGTGTATTGAAAGATATATGGATAGGTGATAGGAAGAAATATGGGGAATAAATTGATCAGAATGGATGGAATATGGAGTACATATACATGGCAATGGGCGTGAGCGTTATGGGGATTGTACATTCATGAATCAACTATTGCAGCATGCGTAGCGAATACGTGAATTCAAAAGGGTTCTAGATGATGTGTATTACATGATTTGAAACCCGTGAATTAACATGTTTTCAACGTCAACTTACATGCATGATATTACATGGTCTTTACATGATATTCACATGATTTTTACATGATTTTTACATGATATTTACAGGTTTATTCACATGGTATTTACAGGTTTATTCACATGTTTCTGTACCACCGAGATTTTACATGTTTATTCACATGTTTTCGAAAACATGTGATTTACGCTATAGATGTATGATCGGGAGAAAACGGTATGTTTGGACCTCGTTGGTCGCGGGATTGTGTACTGGCAGTATCTCAAGACCCTGATGTGACCGCGGGTGGATATGGATACGGATGCGATTCCTAGGAGGAGGAGGAGTAAAAGAGTGGGCACCACTGGTTTCGAACCTACTACAGTAGTACTACTTGACGTTTACAGCGTTTGCAGCGCCTGGTGTTTACAGCACCACTCCGCTTGGGATAAGGGAGAAGTTCTTGTTTGTTCAATAGCTGTATGGACATTTACCCCAGCCGGATGCACTGTGTATTGATCTCGTGGCCCAGACTTTGACGCTCGTTTGTATTTTTATTTTTGCGAAATCTATAGTCATCCAGGTTTCCAGACCCCGCCTCACATTTCTTTTGCGAGCTTCACTAGAAAATATGTGCATGCAATATTAGTGCTGGACCAAAAGAAGTGACCCCACTGTAGGTTTCGAACCTGCACTGGCGTTTGCACCGCCTGGCTATGGTATTTGTAGTACCTGGTGTTTTCTGCACCGCTTGAGCCAAGTAAAGGATCTTGTATATTCGATGATTGTATGGACCTTTATACCAAGCGAACGCGCTGTGTATTCAGCTTCTTAAGTCCATTTGCGAATTTGAATGGAAGTGTAACTTTTACTGACTCTGTGCACAGTGATTGCAGTTGGTGTGCATGCAATGCGGGAGAACAAAAAGAGTGACCCACTATAGATTTCAAACCTGCCACTAGCGTTTGTACCGCCTGGTATTTGTAGTACCTGGTGTTTATTGCACGTTTCGAACCTGCACTCGGTGTTTGCAGCACCTGGTGTTTGTAGCACCATGCTGGCTAAGCTATTCTATCAGCTCTTGGAAATGCAACGTCCTATATCATCCTATACAAAGCCTAGCTGGATCTCCAAGGGCAAAATCCGGGCCAAAAGTGATAGGTTTGGAGCCCGTGGTTTAGCGTTTGCAGCGCCATGAGGTTTTGAGCCTGTGCCCTGGCATTTAATGCCCCATAACTTGGAGGTTTCGAACCCCAGTGTTTACAGCACCGGTACCGGTTAAGCTAACTCATCAGCTCTTGTATATGTGATGATTTCCACAGTCTTGTATAAAACCTCAGCCGGGATCTTTGAGGGGAAAAGAGTGAGTGCCTGGTGGTTGCAATGCTGGAGAACAAAAGAGTGACCCATACTGTAGATTTCGAACTGCCACTGGCGTTTGAACCGCCTGGTATTTGCAGTACCTGGTGTTTTCTGCACCGCTTGAGCTAGGTAGAGGCTTTTCTGGTTATATGGACCTTTATACCTATAAGGGCACGGGCACGAAAGACACAGGCGAGCACAAAGGCGAGCACGTAAGGCAAGGCAGACGAGTGATAGATAGATGATAGATACAGAATGAGGACCGTCACGATTTAACGAAGTACGGAGAGTGCTAAGCCATCCCCTGACAATATCAGCCGGATGCACTGTGTATTCAGCTTCCATTTGTAAATTCGAATGGAAAAGTGTGACTTTTACTGGCTCTGTGCACGGTGATTGTGGTTGGTGTGCATACAATGCTGGAGAACAAAAGAATGGGTTTCGAACCTGCCACTGGCGTTTACTGCGCCTGGTATTTACAGTACCTGGTGTTTTCTGCACCACTTGAGCCATTTAGGGGGCTCTTGTATATTTGTCGGTTGTATGGACATTTACATCAGCTGGATTCGGCTTCTCAAGAACACAAACCTCTGTTTGAGAATTCGAATGGGAAAAGTGTAACTTTGCTGATGCCCGGTGATTGTAATGCTGGGGAACAAAAGAGTGACCCATTGTAGGTTTCGAACCCGTAATTGATTGGCGTTTGAATCGCCGGTATTTGAAGTACTTGGTGTTTTCAGCACCGCGTGCAGGTTTCGAACCGCTATTGGCGTTTACACCGCTTGGTATTTACAGTACCTGGTGTTTATAGCACCATTTGAGCCAACTAATGGCTCTTGTTTATTTGGCGGTTGTATAGACCCGAATACCATACATACCTACTATAAACTGAATTCGAAGTTGTAGCACTAGAGTAGATTGTGAATAGTCCACGCATATCTCTCGTCTCCTAATAAGACGACGTGCGCGTGCCGCGCCGGTATGTTATATTCGCCAGTTAATTTGGATCATGATTGATGCAAGGAAGACAAAAAGTAGTGACCGCAAGTTTCGAACCTGCCACTGGCGTTTAAACCGCCTGATATTTGTAGTACCTGGTGTTTTCTGCACCGCTTGAGCTAGGTACGGGCTCGTGTACATTCGATACAATACGCATGGGATATCAAGCGCCATATAAACTGGTAGACAATTAAACCTATTCGTGTCCCGAACATCTCGAGCTCTCGTCCCCTTAGTGTCATATTGATACGGCGTGGCGTATCTGCAGATTCTCCAATTACTGACGCAGAGGTTATACTTATTGGTCAATTTAGATCATAATAGACGCAAGGAATACAAAAAGTAATGACCGCAGCTGCAGATTTCGAACCCGCAATTACTATTGGCGTTTGCAGCACCAGTATTTTCAGTACCTGGTGTTTTCAGCACCACTTGAGCCAGGTAGAGGGCTCTTGTATATTCCATTGCTGGAGAGAACTATGGCATATCAGGTACCACGGCCGTATAAAGTGATGGACAATTAAACCTGTTCGGGTCATGAATATCTCCTACGACGCTCCAGGGTATCTTTTCTCGAGTCATATATGACATTGTATAACCCGCCTCTGAAGCCGTTTACGTGCAGATGAACGCTCGAACATGGAGGTACTTTTCCACGCGAATAGCAAAAGAGTGATTCCCGCAGGTTTCGAACTCGCATACAGCGTTTACAGCGCTGCTCATCATCGGAAAGAAAGATACTTCGGAGTGCTGGTGGTGTGGCCAGCCGAGGCAAACGACGGACCACTTGTTTAAGTGGTGCAAAAAATGGAAAGTGCAGCAGGACACCTTGTGGAAGGACTTAAGAAAGGAGGTGAAATGGAAAGACAGATACAAGGTACCTATGTCACAGGTCTTCTCAGAAGAGAAAGCAGAAGAATCGGTCATCCAGTTTTTGAGGGATACCGATGTAGGCAGAGTCACGGAGGTGTAGGTGGAGACGGGCTGTAAGGGCAGAGGAGGGTGGAAACTTGTTTTGTTGTTTTTGTGCGTTGGTGGAAATGGGGGCAAGGAGACGGGGAGGGTACAGATTTGCTTTAAAGCGACTGGAGGGAACACCCGAGAGTCACATTAGAGAAGTACCGGGGAAAAGGATTAGTTAGTTGTCATGGCCACTACGTGGCCGAATACAATATGATTCAAACAAACAAACAAACAGCGCTGCTCATGCGCTGGTATTTACAGTACCTGGTGTTTGGAGCACCCATCCCTGCCGCTTGGGATAAGGGATTCGATGGTCGTATATGATCATGGCATGTTAAATACCATGAAAACTGAGGTACTAGTAAGATAAACCTGTGCCGTGACTCTTACTGTAAATCTAAACGCAGTCTATGCCTATAAACACCAGGTGCAATAAACCCAGGTTCAAAACCTCATGGCGCTACAAACGCTGGACCACTGGTTCCAAACCTGCGATCGCGATGCCCACTCTTTTGTCCTGTTTCTGACCTTCGAGATCTATCTTTGGTCTTGTACAAGATGATTGAAATCAATGTGAATGTCAATAACAGATAACTTAGCTCAGCCGGTGCTACAAACACCAGGTGCTGTAAACACCGGCGTGGGTTCGAAACCTCCAATTTGCAAGTTAAAGGCAGAACACGATCTAGGTTCAAAACCTCAGGGTGCTCTAAACGCCAGTCGTGCAAGTGCTATAAACACCAGGCTTAAAACCTCATGGCGCTTCAAACGCTAAACCATGGGCTCACTCTTTTGCCCTACCTTTTACCCTTCGAGATCCGGCTGAGGTTTTATACAGGACTGTGGATATCATCACATATACAAGAGCCGATTACTTAGCTTAGCAGGTGCTACAAACACCGGGTGTTGTAAATACCGGGGTTCGAAACTTCATGGCGCTCTAAACGTCCCAGGCTTAAAACCTACGGCGCTACAAACGCTGGTTCAAAACCTCAAGGCGCTAGAAACGTCAAAGCAAGGATTTAAAATTTGAAGTGCATATTCAAAATATGTTGTTTCAATCATTCTTGTACTTTTCTGTCCTGTCCGCAAGGAATTGTTGATTCTTCGTAATATCTTGCTTCGTCTCTCTGGTGCGCGAAAGTGGGAATCTTGTGACTCCTGGCGGAAAAATGAATTAGAGCTATAGATTTCGAACCTGCGTGTTTGTAGCACCTGCAGTTGGCGTTTATAGCGCCTTCATATCAAGAGACAGGTTTCGAACCTTGGTCCTTGGTGTTTAGAGCACTGGGCGTTTGTAGCACCCCGCTAAGCTAGGTGTCTCTTCTTATCTACTGAAAGACCAAAAGCATGATGATTGGAGAGTGGGTTTATTTCTGTTCGTAGTGTTGTCGATGTCCTCGACTCTTGGATGGTTGAGCTCATAACTTGGTCACTCGCTAGTGGCATTGGATAAGAAGTACCTTGAGAAGCCAGTAGGTACTCACGGAAAGGTATGTACTTAAGTATGTACGAACTTGAGTAGGGAACGTGCATAGTACACGAGATTGCTAGTGACTGTCTTCCTCTACCCCAAGCCCACCACTCCCCACCCCACCAATCCACCACCTCACCACCTACTCTTTCTCTTTCACTCTAACACTACTATGGCTAGCACTAATCCCGCCCGCCAATTTTTAGCTGTTCTTCACCAAAAGCTGTCCGCCACACCGCTTTTACACCAGTCGTCCGTTAACAAAAGCCGTTACATCAGGAACCATTACGTTCGGTACAGTAGTGCAGCTCCTTCTACTACTACATATCCTCCAACTACAGATCCTTCGACTACGATCCGCATCCTTACAGAAACTTGTATCGGCTGAACAAATCTGGTACGCAATAAACACATATACGAACAACACCAACTACGAACCAACGTCCTTCTCGTCTCGTAAGAATGCTGTTGTTATCCCAACCACTCCCGGTATTGAGTATGCCTCCTGAATCCTCTATCTCAATCCCATAGTGGTAAAGAGTGTGGCCGCTACTGTGCACCTGGATGATTGTCTCGCACCATAAAACACTTTCCATCTCTGGTTCTTGTTCCTTTCACCATCTCCCCCACCCTCGACCCCCCCCCAAGAACTCGAAGAGGCATGGGTCTTATCTGGATTGGCTGCCGTTAATGATAAGATGTGGAAGCAAGTGACAAGAGATTTCAGGAATGCGAATGCGTTTAATATTTATCAATCATTATACTAGTATAGCTACGGATGTGATCATGCAATGTCCGCACGAAGCATCCTCATTGGTTGGTTCGCAGTATATCCCTGCAAAAAAAACATTCTTTCCCAGCAAAATCCGCCAATATTGATCAGAGAATTTAGAGTTTGGTATGTAAAATATGCAGCTTCATGCGACGCATCTTTTGGTGGTCTCCGATGTTTGATATCTTCAAAACTCAGTGAGTAGCTTTCAACTTTGACCGATTTTGGGCCAAAACACAGGCTTTTTTGATCAGTGCTCAATGAGTTTTGGAGCTATTAAAAATCCGAGACCGCCAAAAGATGCGCCGTGCAAAGCTGCATATTGTACATACCAAACTCTAAATTCTCTGATCTATACTCATGGACTTAATGCAATGGTTCACTTAAAGATTTGTCGATTTTTGATGGGGTAAGGTTGTTGCCACGCAGACCTGGCCGGTTCCAACCTCATTGGTTGGTTCGGAGTATATCCCTGCAAAACAAAACCGAGGCAGCCGCCTCCGGGTCTTGTATATGCACAAGGAGGGTTTAATCCCTCCGGAATCTCGGGGTAAAACAACAGCTGCTAAGTTTTTAGCCGAAAGATGGAAATCCCCCACCCTCCCCTCCCACCATCATCATGACCTTCTCTGAAAACATTAAGGCATCTGGTGTTACCAATGAGAAGTTGGTAGAGAAAATCGCCGCGGCGGCATCTGAGGCTGGCCCGTAACATACTATGACGATCTAGCTGCCGCGCAGGTTGAAAGGTTCATCCCCAGTCCCGAGTATGCCTATCCCAATCCTATGCATGCATGCATATGCTAAACTAGTAGCCCCGCCAGGTGCATGTTGTAAATGGTGCCTTGCGATGTTATCGCAAATAACATCGCGCCCTTGCTAGAGATGCAGGACCTTTTCAACTTCTCTCTCTCCTGCAAGTACATTAGGGAGCTCGTGGCCAGCGGGGTGGTGGAGTTCATGAACGCCGCGGTGACCACCCTTGTCCGTACCAACCCTGACTCGGAGCCGTGGTCTGCGGAGCGTGAGATGCCGTCGAGGCCAGCTACCTTGACTTCGTCAGTCAGAAGGTTAGAGACAAGAACTGGCCGCATATTTGGAGGGATTCGGGCCATTCACGACGCGTCTCAGGCGGCTGGGGTAATCGATCGACTTCCCATATAAACACCTCGAGCCTAAGTATGGAACCCCGCCGAGGGCTTCGGCCCAGGCGACCTCCGAGATGATGGTGGTTTCGTATTTCCAGTTATGCCAGTTCATCAGCCTCTGAATCATCTGGTGGAAGTCCAACTTTGCTCCCATTGTTAGGTACGCTGGATGCAATTCAAGAACCATGTCGGCGACAAGGGCTTGCAAATGAAAAGCCTTCCTTTGAGAGAAATTTCTACAGACACAGAGAGGGAGACCACTGGACCCATCAGAAGATAGAATGGCCAGATCATGCGGAGAAACTAGGAAGCTAGGATCGTCCGTAGCCGGAGTGTTGAAGAAACGAACTTTCGACATTTGCGGTGCTTCTTGACTCAAGGTCCCAGCTACAAGTACCACTACGGGCGAATTCTGTTCGGTATGGATACATACTGTCCCAAGAGGACCAAAAGAGTAGATCACCGCAGGTTTCGAACCCAGCGTTTACAGTGCCTGCTTGGTATTTGCAGTACCGGATGTTTGTAGCACCGTATTACCTTCTACTACTTGAGTTATTGTATATTTGATGGTTGGTATTGTTCCAAAACTGGACACCTCCATGTGGGGATGACTACAGCTACAAATCGCAGGGACAGGAAGGCTCTCTGAGAGCCATATTTGAGGATATCAAGGAAGATGTACGAGTTGAAGAACGTGTTGAGGAGGACCACCCACTGGGACGTCATATCAGAAACGAGAAGACTACTCTAATAATTATTGAAAACTAGGAATTCTCTATGGTCGTGACTGTGCCGACGCAGAGATTGCAGGAAGATCTTGGGGGTAGGGTGAACAAAAGGTTTAGAGCCTTGGTGTTTATAGCACCAGCGTTTGTAGCGCCTTTTAACGAGAGACGCAGGTTTCGAACCTTGATGTTTACAGCACCTGCTGGCGTTTATAGCACCATGTAAGCTAGGAAGCAGTTCTTTTTTATCTGAAAGAATCGAACCGTCATAATCTAGGAGTGGGTTTCCATATCTTTTCCTCTCATGTCTTCGCCAATGTGTGAACAGAGCTCCTCGTATACGAATTGGATAGCGGATCTTGCAACTTTCTGTCAGCAAATTGAGAAAAAGTGGTGACAACAGCTTGGAAGAACAGAAGAGAATTTATTGGTTGATGTCGTCGTAAAAGGGTGTTATACTTAGGAAAACAGAATGGGTTGAATTGTAGATACCATAATTTTGAGGCGCTGGCTGTCATGATCATAACTCGTATTGCAATTGAATATCCTTTCGTGGTAACACCTGTTCTCGTGCCGAAACTTTTTCGCCTCGCTCGGCAAAATTTACAAAGTAAAGCACAGGGGATGGCGGGTGAGATCAGTAAATACTATATTTGATCCTACCGTAGGCCCGTCTACTGAGAACGGTGTACCCCTGGTATGTACATTTCGGATGAGAATCTCGCTAACATAAGGCGCACCGCTACTTCTCAGCACTTGCGGGAAAAGCACAACATTCGGCCTGGAATCTGCTTCTAGATCCTACAGCCGTATTTCGGTACAGCAGTACAGCCACTTGGGCTATAACGAACCTCGTCCCACCGGATATATACCTGGGAATACGTACCCAAAGATGAAAGGATTCATGTGTCGACAGGGTGAAGAGGCTGACATAGATGTCGATACCCAACGAATCTGTTCCTGCATCGCTTTACCAATAATTGGTAACGTTATAACCCCCGCCCACGGGAAACAAGCCTCCGTCAAACTGCCGACTTGCAGGTACTGGGAGGTTGAAATAAGCTTCGCGAAATAGTGCCACGAGGTAAGACGCAATCACCGTTTAAGGAAACGCTATCAACGTTCTGGTACTAGGTGAAACTTTCGCTCGAAATTTGAAATGGCTAACTAACGATCGCGCCAATGATCACTGTCCTTTCTCGACTGAAGGAAACTACTAGGTAACTTATGGTGGTTGGAGAGTTATGCCAGTCTGTTCGTGCTTGGGAAGTCATAATTATTGGCAGACTCAAACCGCACCAAATCAGGCGCCAGTATTTTGACCACCGAAGTAAGCGCCGCCGAACAAGAGCTAGCCGAACATGTCAGCGTCAGGATCGGGTTCCACAAGATGTCCAGAATGGCCATATGGCCGAAGGCCGGCTCAACTCTTGTATTCTACATAAAATAAGTATACTGCATAAACATTGCCTACGTAGCTACCATCTCAGTGAGTGTCTAGACTAAGGCTTAGGGGAACGAGCCGTACCGGCTTCCCGCTTCCTAACGACCTCTGTACTAGTTGGATTAATCACTCGTAAGAATACATATGTATTCTAAGCAGAGGCGGAGTATCATTGAGGTTATTGGGGGCGGGAACGAATTTTCCAGGACGTATAAAGTCCTAATCCATACACCGCAAAGTTTACACGAACAACAAATCACCAGCACTTCATTTCCATAACTCAACAGAACTCCATTTCTATCACTCAACAGAATTCCAGTCACTATGAAAACCTTCTCCGTCCTCCTCATCCTTTCAGCGCTCCACTCAATCGTGGCCCTTCCAAACACCCTCAGCGGCATAAACACACACTCTCGCCGCCAGAGCAAATGCTGCACAGACCTGCAAGTCACCCTTCAAATCTCAATCTGCAATTTATCGTGTAGAGGTAAGACCACCGCCATATCTCCCCCAGAGGACTTATTTACGAGCTTTGCGCACCAGGAGATGAAGGAGCTGAATGCCAAAACGCGTGTGGAATGAACGCCTGTACGTCCTCCTCCTTTTCTTTCCCCACAATCTACTCTAAACCCTCCTAGTGAGCGACCTCGGCTGCTCCGAGCAACGTAAGGACTGCCCACAAAGTGCTCCGCAAGACCCCGCCAAAGGAACGCAACTGGACGTTCCTCGCTGTGCCTACGACGGGATCAAGCTCGCGGATCAGAGCTTGATCGAGGGGTTGATCGGGAAGCTGAGAGCCACGCCTGATCGTGATATCTGTGTCGGTACAAAAAGCTGGGAAGTTGCGCATTGCAATGGTGCAAGCACCATTTGGGTGGAGAATGTACGTGTTTCTGACCATGTGGAGATGGGGAGAGGGCTAACGATGGTAAAGGGTGGTGATAGACGGTGCATTAAGGCGGGTGCGGTTGCGGATTTTGCGAGTAAGGTTGTGGCGAGATGTACGACTAGTGGTACTATTAAGGGGTATATAGCAACTGATACGACGGATAAGTATTGGGTTGAGATTGGGGTTACGGATCACTCGGAGGGAGACTGTAAGAGGTATGGGCCACAGCAGTAGAGGGCGGGATCTTGACGCAGTTCGGACTGGATGGTGTGGTTAAGATGTGTGCGTCTTTCATTCTGTGGCATGTACTGTACCGGCGGATGAGGTTGGGATATAATTTCGTTGTATTAATTTTTTTCAATTCTTGAATTGCCAGTACCAATATTCTGCGAAATCCGCAATAAAATTTCTTTGGAAACACCTCTCATCTGACTACTAACGTCCCAGCTTCATTTGTCAGTACAGTATATCAAGATGTCCTTTGTACTTATCGGGAGCGAGTCTCCACGAGTGCGGCAGACGCGGATTCCAAGGCTGGCGTCTTGTGCTGAAGCTAATCTCTTCCCACCCACGACCACGAGCACTTATGGAATGAACATACATGTCATACCTATATTTTTTAACCACCCATTGGTCCCAATTCCTAGTATTCAACATGTACGAGTGGCTTTCGATATAGCGAATTCCCTGCTACAAACTTTGTGGAACCGGAAGCGTTGTGCCAGTGGTGTATCGCTTGAATACCTCCCGTAAATGCGTCTTTAATTATGTAGTTGCCATAGTAGATAAATAACATCATGGACATGCGAAGAGATTTTAGATAATGTCTATGATTTTGAGATACGGAAGAAGCAAAAATTTCAATTGAACTTGCGCATTTTGTAACGCACTAAAGGGTTACCGAACAAGTCACAAACAGCACCGATGGAGTGAAAGCTCCAACGCCAATGCGCCTCGTAGTGGGGGAATTTGGTTCTCTCCAACATAGAGAGAAAATTACCTGCACGCATACCACCCAAGACTTTAGGCGCCAACTCGGCAAGGAAATGAACATGCTCTCGCTCACAGAGCAGATCTATATCCTTGTCAAACTTTCTTCCACTCTCACATACCCTGGTGACGCATGATAAGATATCTGACAGATCTTGCTGAACTTTCCCTGCTTGATGCTCAGCTCTGGTTCGTGTTTTTATCACCGCGAGTGCATCCATACCAGTGTACCGCAGCCCCTGGAATTCAGACTGTGTTTGCATAAAACATCCCACAGCTCTGAACGACTGACACTTCCATCTTAGTCCCGCGACTTCGTCTTTTCTTGCACCCGTAAAGTATGACATACTAAGCGGGTCCAAAATGTGGGAAGACATCATCGTGCTGATAGGTAAATGTTATTGATTCGGCGAACACCCTATCACAGCCTTCCTCAATGTCTAAACAGCCTCATCAGTGTCTGTCAAATTATATTGGGAACAAACATGCCATCTTTGTCGGACCGGACCCTCTTGCTCAAGATTATCCAGTTCTTGGATGATCTGGATAGACTTGCTGTTGGAAATCTGCTCGACCTCACGCCGGAAGCACAGTTCGGTGGTTGTGGGAGTGAGAGAGAGCGCAGCCAATTCGGTCTTGTCTTTGTGAGTGTAGAGCGAGGTGTAGTATCTAGTAGTAGTATGTAGTTGGAAGTATTTAGAGCACATAATAGTGTCCGAAATTTCGAGGGTAAGGACATTTTTAATGGTAGGGAGTGCCAAGCTTTCCTAATCGGGACAGCATGTCAGATCTGGTTTAGCTTCAGTTTTGTTGCGAGTGATTGATAGTTCGTTCTTCGATTCGATCACATAGAAAGATCATAGAAACTGATGTATCAGGATTTGAGTAGAATAGAGGTAATCGCTCTCTACTAGAGACCCCTCTCCCTGGCAGAGACAGCCCCCTCTCCCTCTTCCTCTTTCTCTTCATCTAGCTAGAGACCCCTCTCCCTCTCCCTCTTCCTCTTCCTTTTCACTCTAGCTCTCTACTTATCTATCTGCTCATCCATTCCATGCCAAGAAAACTGCGATTAATTATTAAACAGCCTAAATTTATCAAAATTTCGGGGAAGCTGACTCCACGGAGCGCAGCTCTAGTTTCTGTTATGGCGAATTCCTATCTCGGTTAAACTCTTTCCCCTTCTGGATGCATTTTTTCTTGTTCGGAATTTGGTTGGTAGAAGAAAAGCTGAAACTAACTACTATGGCCTAATAAGGACGCTTTTCAACTTCTGTCTCTTGGCACGTCGCGACAACCCTTTTTTTGCGGTGGACAACGGTAGGTTGTCGCTGTTATTGTGTCCCACGATTGCCTACCGCCCACCGCTGCCCACCGTCGCTCATGACCTCTCTCCGTTTCCCGACAGGTACTTGTGAGTGATGACATATGAAGCGTACAAGCACTCCCAGGCGTTTCATTCCTTAATTCTGTGCAGAGGTTTAAGGGTGCTGCACTGATATACTTCTTGAGGTTCGCTTTTCATGTTGACCGGAGACTGAAGCATGGAAAGTGGATGTGGTGGAAGAGGTACACTTGCAATTAGTGCATAAACATAAAACCCCAGGTCCTTTCGGCTTTTGGGAAGCGACATCTGCTCGGCGATATTATCAGCTACAACATCAGCACGTCTGTGGGCGCTTCTGGGTCCGCAATCTGTGAGAGAGATCGAAACTTCTTGATCGATATGTATGTTCCTTAGGTTTCACTGTAAAAATTTTAACCATACGTCACAGGGGTTCATGTTGCCTCTTACGCCTACGCCTTCAGATCGACTCCGCTGGAACTGGTATTGGCCCTTGATATTCTTCAATTCGGATCGTTTCCTTCTTTATGGTTCCAGGAAGACTGGAGGAGTGGGGATATATTCTTCCTAGACGATCCGTTCGAACTCTTTCGATCTAACGGTGTGGACGAGAATCTCGACGGACTACCCCCCGGTGGGTTAGAATTTGACTGCCGCGGGGAAATCATGGTGAGAATGGATGGTGAAAGAGGTGGCGTCGGAGTTGGGAGTAATTTGGATGGCACTGCTGCTGTTGATGCAGTGACAATGACTGAGGTGGAGATTAAGACCTTAGCAACTGGTACGTCACTGACCGTCGAAAGGATTCCGTCACTAATCGGGTTACATAGAGTTTGACAGGGCCGATGCCCAGCTTGATCGCCTCCAAATGCAAAGGGAAGGAAGCCAGCTTACATTACAGTAGTTTTTCATTGCGGTGGACTGGAAGATGATCTTACAAGTTTTGATATCCAGTCCAATCGTGTAGCCCTGTGCCCTAATTCGTTACGCTCGCCCCAGAATCTGCAGCAACTTTTGACGCCAAGGAACGAGGCTCAAACCTACGTGACTAGTCTGGAACCAGTATGTACGTATCGCCTGTGAACTTCTCTCAGCGTACGCGTCTGCACATAAGTGCTAGCCTCGGATCGTGTGGTATATTTACCGTCGGGAGCCCGCCAGAGATGGCGGAATCAGAACTATCACTACCATCACCGTTGCCGGTAGCATATTACCTATTTTCTTCTCGCTTTCATGGTGAATTCCAGGCTTGCTAAACATGATCATTGGACTTGATTGATTCATGACTTCATTTTGCTTCATACAATGCACCCATATTCCTATCAACACATATCCCTCGACTGCTACATTACAACTTCCCAGCCAATCTCTTCTCTCTCTCCATAGCATCCCAGCACTTTTCTTTTTGATCCTTTCTGTAACTTCTTGTGCTCCTTGGTTCTTTGCCGCCGCACGTTTTCCGTCAATCTTCCCAGTAACCTCCAGTGCTCCCTGGTCCTTCACCGACGGATTTTTGTCGTCGATGTACTTTGTGATACCTTGTGCGCCTTGGTCTTTGCGGGGGTCAGACATTGTGAACGACTTTAGGAGGAGGTAGGTTTGGTTTTATTGATGTAAATAGCTGAGGTGGTGGTCGGGTATATGTATGTATCGCAATGTTCGAGTGAACGTGTTGCCCAGATGATATGAAATCTTTTTGTCTGTAAGGCAGTGCTTCAATAAAAGAAAGCCTGTGAAAGAGGGTGGACGTGGATTATATGCCCGGAAAAATAATGACGTCATATACAGCCGAGGCATATGATAGGTAGAAATTAAACAATGCAAGTCAATTGTGATATATATCTCTCCGCTTGCTCGCGTTCCCAGATTGTCTCATGAGACCATTTCCCTCTATCGAAATTAACATAAAGAACCTTGTCTCGACCCGATTTTCCCTGTATCAAGTACTATTCGACCCAGCACCACCCGAAGCCTACGCCCTAATATTCGTCCAGCACTTTAACGCATTCCTGCAATTTCTCGACGACGTCCCTATAGAAGGCTTCTTGCAGATCTTTCTTTGTGAAATCGTCCCCAAGCGCAAAATCACAATAAAAACACCGCTCGACAACCTTGGCATATTTTCTCGAGACTTGCCCTTCCAGCCGCTTAGTGTCAACAATCTCTTGGAGTTTGAGGTACTCCAATATGGGATCCTTCCCGGCGGATTCAGGAATACTGTTGGGCGAAGGAATTTTTGAGAGTGTCTCACCGAAGGCGATCTCAGATAGCACAAGAGCCAGAGAAAAAAGCAGGCTGTTCCTTGCGACTTTCCTCCTCCGACGGGGTGGGCCAAAAAGGGTGGAGATATGAGGCACAAGTGATAATGATGATGATTTTGCCGCTGCCCCACTGCATCCGTTGGAGACGCGCTGGTCTAGGAAAAAGAAGATATCCCCACTCCTCCAGTGTTCCTGGAACCACGAAGAAGAAAACGATCCGAATTGAAGAATACTGAGTGCCAAAATCGATGCCATACGGATGCGTTCGGAAGGTGGGGGTAGGTGCTGTTTTCCAGAAGCCGACAAGAGGGTTGAAAGCGACAGCCGTGATGATGGTGGGTAGGAATTTGGCTCTATGTAGAGGAGGTGTTGGCAGGATACGTTCTTGGTGTTTCGGATAAAGCCCAAGCAGTGAGGTGATTGTGACCGGGGTCCTTCAGATTTGAGGGCAGAACAGAGACTGGTGATGTTGATCGACGCCGAAGGCATTTTGCTATCCGATTTAAGCGAAGGTGGGGCTTTTACCACAATACTGTTAAATGTGAGTTGGAGTAATTGGTTGGTCTTCTTGAGATGTGTTTTATCAGAACTAAACTGGTCCGAAGCCTTGCGTTTTGAGCCGGACCTGGCAGAAGCGTGTTGAGCTGCAGTAGATAACATTTTCGAATTCTCAGTTTCCATCCGCCACTCGGACTGAACAAGCAGACATACACACTCAGACTCATCATTAGGGCACGTATGTAAATTTTCTGGGGAGATGACCAGTCGGAAGCTCGTTCGGCTAGTAGAATTATTTTTGGCGTTTTGACGGTGCGGCATGTCTTCGAGTTGGAGGTGTACATTGTGACATGAACAGGCTGCTGTCAAAGTTAAACCCTCATGCAAATGTTCTGCAAATTCGCGAATTGCAAAAACTCTTGTAGTGGTTCTTTCATCCCGGGCTGGAGGGCTTTCAATTTTGGGAAATGAGGCCGTTGAATTGAGGCTTTTCTGCCCACGGATTTTGCGCAGTTCTAAACTTTGTTTTCGCAGCCTGCGAAGATCTCGGTTTTGCTGCTTCAGTGTTGACAGGAGCTCCTTCACACGGGACTTCCCGGCGATCGCCCAATCGAACCGACATTTCATACTGCGTTTGGCCGCCCGACTCTCGTTGATGAAGTTTTGGATATGATTCGACGAACTTGTGTGGGTTGAAGATACCTATTCTGATCAGCCTCTTAAAGTATTCAGAGCCACTACTATTGTACGTACCGGACTTGTTGTCACGGAACCTCTACCCTTTTCCAGACGTTCAGAAATATCCACCATCGCCTCCTTGCTGGTTGTAAGGGCCATTTCGATTGGATCTGAGACGTTCACTGACCACCACGTGACAAACTCTTGGTCTGTCCACTGAGGATGCTGTTCGCAGTTCAGCATCATTTTAGCCGTCTCGTTTCCAACGGCACTGCTTAACAGGAGCTCGCATTCTATTTCGAAAAAGGTCTTCTGTGCGATAAATTTGACGGTGTACAACTTGAGGTCTTCGGTAGGATGGAGAATGTCTTGAAGAAGCTCCGCGCACTGTTTGTAGCCTTTGTAAATGGGGACGATCAGCGATGCTACACCAAGCACAAGACCAGCAGCTGTGGCCATGATGATAACGGAACTTGGCTCGCCGTATGAAAAAGTGCTGGCGGCGTTCAGATGTTCTATAATAATAAAGAGAGAAAACTGGAACTGATGATGGTGTTGGCAGTCGACAAGTAGGTTAAAATATGTGTGTGAATGTAGAATGTGGCTATGCTATGCGGTGTAACAATCCAAGCCTGGCAGTGTCCACACAATAGCCCCGCATGATTTTCCTCCGCAAGAAATCCAAGTGTCTACTTTTTCATGTATCGAGACCATATCCCAAAGAGCATATCCCGCCGAATCAAGCTGAGCAACAGCCACCCTGACGCTGTCTCGGGATTTCAAGTAGGCCTGCGAAGATGACTGACGATAGAGAGGATGTGGTTGAATCACTTTTTAAGTTATGCATGGAATCATTCAGGGTTGCGATGGTTCGAATCTCGGCGGAGCAGCAAAGAGCACTGGAGGAAGAGAAACACCGACTTTCACTATGGAAGGATGATTTTGATGATGTGGACCAAAATTTTGACGGCGAAAAGGATAGTCGTCTGGACAAGATGGTTAAGCTGCTTCTGGGGAGCGTTGCGAACTCACTGAATAAGAGTCCGTTCCTCACCTTCCCAAGTTGAGAATCGGAATAATGATTATCACCAGGTCACAAAGATTCTGCCTTGGGATTACGTTTTCGCAGCATCATCGAGCTACTTCCACCAGAGACGTCCCAGCTTCTAGATTCCTGTGGTGATAGTGAAAGCGACGACGGAGACGACAGAGACGACGGCTTCCTGGAAGATATTGTCGACTCAATTGATTCCCTGCGTGACATTACGCCTTATTTTGAGGACCTGCGTTATGTAGCAAAGGATTCCAGCACCTCCACCTCGTCTTTGGCCATTGCATTAGCCCCGGAAGCTCAATCTCATCGACTAAGTATCACTCGTAAATATAAGAAACTAGGTCACCAGCTTGCAGATTCGCTTGCAAACCTCAACTGGCAACGGTATCAGAGGATTCTAGATTGGGCCAGATCACATACTGAAGATGCAGATAAAGACAACACAGTCGAGAAACAAAATCAACACGCCATTTCTGACGTTATATCACCAGTAGGCACCCTTGAAACGGAAGAGCGGCCTAGCACACCATCGGATTCTGCACAATACCCGCTTCCCCCGGTGAAGCTCATTCCTGGTGAACCATTCACCTGCAACATCTGCTTCAAACAGATCGTACTTCTTCCGGGTAGCGTGGACTGTGAAACACAGTGGAAGTCAGTACATGAGACCTGCCCTTACTATTGGTGTTGCTAACACCCTGAGGCAAAGGGCACATGTACGCTACGACCTACGGCCCTATAGTTGCATCTTTCCGGACTGTCTCCGCCGCGACGATACCACATTCGCCTCGCATTTTGAATGGCAAAATCACGACGTAGCATTTATCCACCATCACCGCGGTACAACGGGGTCTTGGATTTGTGTCGATGGTTGCGGGCAGATGTTCCAGGACAAGGGAGTCTTTGAGACTCACGTGCTCGAGGAACACCTGAAAGGAGCCTCTTCTCTGAAAGATAAGGATATTGAAGATGTGATAGACTCTTGCGAGCAACAGGAAGACCCACTGCCTCTTCCAAGACAATGGAATTGCGAGTTCTGTGGGGTATGTGTGGATGGAACCAGGAGAGACCTGAGATTACATATTGGTCAGCATATGGTCAATATTGCATTGGAAGTTTTGCCTCAAGCCGAGGTGCAAGAGCAAACCAATCATCGAAAAACCGCAGTGGTTGCTGGTGTGGATGTTAATGCGCCGACCTTCAAAAATGATTCTGGAAGGGCTGCCTTGCTAGAAGCGGTGCGAAAACAAAACATCGAGCTCGTTCGAATGCTGTTGGATGCTGGTGCAGATGTCAACGCGGCGCCGGCATGGGGTTCATTATATGGAACTGCTCTCCAATCGGCAACACGAAATAACAACATTGAACTCGTTCGAATACTGCTGGATGCTGGCGCAGATGTCAACGCGGCAGC
>MU122111.1:770597-814673 GCA_014904905.1 Wilcoxina mikolae CBS 423.85
CTCGTTCGAATACTGCTGGATGCTGGCGCAGATGTCAATGTATCAACTCGGGGCAAAACTGCACGTAATATAGCAGCGAACAGAGGCAACTTCGAAATTGTTCGATTACTGCGGCTAGCTGATGCAAAAATCAGTGCACCAGTGAATTCTTCCAGAGACCCAAGATTTGGAGACGGGGAAGACATCTCGTTTCGGAAATATCCAACAGAGCCGAAGAAGTTGTTGAATCTTCCACCCTGCGACCCACGGTCGACTCCCACGGTTAATACGAAGGCTACGGAATATGTATCGAGCACAGGGTCTGGCGGTAATCCCGGGGAAGGTAGCGGATATGGAGAGAGTTCTGACACCGCTCGCACCGTCCGTACCTCCCAAGCCTGTAAGAATTGTAGGGCACGGAAGATAAGGTGCGATGGAAATTTACCTTGCAAGTATTGCAAAAGTCAGTATCAGGATTTTCCAGAAGGATTATCGTCCAAATGAGACTAACCCTGATGATATAGGACTCCGCATTACTTGCGTGCCCGGCGAGAATAATGAGATTCCAGCTGCTGGGCCTTCTCGGTCAACGCCGACTGGGGGTTTGGCCGTCGGAGAATTGATGAGCGAGACTGGTGACGTCGCCAGGGCGGAGATGGAGTATGATAGATGCGGGCTCTTGAACCGAGCCACAAGTGAGGGTTGTCAGAAGTGTGGCCATGTGCGATGTTCTAAGTGCACCGTCAAAGATAGATTTTGGCGCTGCTGTAAATATTTAGGTAAGTAACTACAGGGAGATGTGTTTCCGCCAATTATTTCTTTTGTATACGACACACATGCACGAGAGACATCCTCCGGCTATTGGAATGTTCTGCTTTCATACTCCCAGCTGCACTTATGTTGGAGGGCGTCTGTAAGGGAAACTGTGTATGGTAGAGAAGCTTGTTTCAGCGATAGGTATAGTTTCGTTTAGTTGATGATTAGGTGTTTGTTGCGGAGGGATTGGCTGGATAATTCATTGGAGTAAAGGGTAATTAAGTGCGTATGTGGCATGACGAGTTCCGCCAGCGAGAAGCCCAAATGATATAAACATTAAGGGCTGACTGTGGGGAAACAAACGAGATGGAGAAACAGACATGTTGCGAATCGGAGATGCCAGGCAGCAAAAGTCGAAGGTGCACAGCGGACTGCCGTTAAGGTCCCAGATTGTCATTCATCCAAGCGTGATCCTAAGCCCTAGATCACAGCAGCAAGAAAATAGGCCGCCAACATTCCCCCCTCCCTTCTCCCTTCCATTTCACTTCTCTCCCGCCCATCGGCCATACCACCCACCACACCAAACCACCACCATTCTCCACGAGATCTACTCCAAACACCGAGGGCAGTAGTACATGCCTCTTCCGCACCATGGCCTCACCGCCTAACTAGGTATCCACAAGCTCCTCCCTCCATTCAATATTCACGGGGGATCACCCACGCATGCATCTCCAGAATCTTCTCGTTCATTACCCAAACCACTCCGGCTAAAGGGATGAATACGCAGTGATATCACACTCACTCAGTCACAATAACAGTCATCACTCATCGCTGCAAGCTATAATTTCCTATCCTATCCTATCCCTTCCCCATCATCCAGCACTCACTCATAAAAAAAAAAGGCAAACTTCTCATAACTAAAAAAAACTAAAACAAAACCCTCTTCTTTCTCATCAACACACCCTCCCATACCCTACAGTGAACGAAAAAAACACCCGAGAAAAAAAATCCACAGAAAATCAATAAAAAAAGCAGGAAAAAAAAATAAAAAATCCTTTTGAATTCTTCCCCCCTCCACCCCACCCACCACTACATCCTTACCCTCTACCCACTCACCCTACAACTATCGTCTAACCCTTTGACTATACCTCGCGGGACTCTGTGCGCCCCCCACAGCCGGCGACTGCTGTTGCTGCGGCTGCGGCTGCGGCTGCGGATAGTATCCCCCTCCGACGCCAATAGCACCGAGACCTTGCGGAGGCGGCACACTTCCCCTTGGTCTTTGATACTGTTGTTGCTGCTGGGGGGTCTGATACTGCGGACGCTGCTGCTGCGGTTGCTGGGGATATCCGTACTGCGGGTGTTGCTGCGGGGTGACTGGAGGCGGCGGCGCACCGACGGTAAGGTGCGGGGCGCCTTGGACTCTCCTAGGTGTTGAGAGCATATTCGCGACTGGGGCGGGACTAATCGGCGACAGTCCCGCCGCGGCATTGATAGCACTCATTGCGGCGGTCTGGACCTGTTGTTGCGGGGGTTTATCGTCGCTTGGAAGGGTGCCCTTGAACACTGGGGCGGTGCTGTCAAGGATGGGGATTTTGTGGGAGAGGATGAGATCCGAGTCTGGGTGGCCGTCAATCGTGGCGAGTACGTGCGGCGGGAGGGCGTCGATGAGGGATGTGAGGCGATCCTTGAGGGCGAGGTAGGTTTTGACTTCGTCGGTTTGAGGGAGGAGGTCGGGTTTGGTGGCTGCAAGGCGGGTGTATTGCTGGCTTTGTAGCTGGGAGAGGAGGGAGGAGATTTCGACGAGCATGGCGTCATGGGACATCAGTAGCCGCGTGTCAATTGGGAGCTCTTCGAAGCTTTCGATCAGCTTTTCGATTTCAGACTCGTTGAGGTCTGAGTTGGGTTCTTGGGGTTTATCGGTTAGTTGTAGGCGATCCGGTTGCTGCTGCTGCTGCTGCTTCTTCTTCGGCTCATACTGTTTGTACATATGTCCGATCACAAGGTCCTGCGCAAACATCTTCCTAAAGATGCGGCCGCCTCTGCGCTCCCACCAGATACTATTACTGACCGCGGCGGGAACCTTCGCCAAACTTTCATCTCTAGTCGGCGCAAACGAGCTATACGCAGCCACAAAATTCGCGGGGAGACCGATCCCTTGCCTAAAAGGATCTGGGGGCAACCGCGATAATCCGGGTTGGGGGAAATTGGTATACTGCAGCCAGTGGCCCGGGGTTTCCGACTTGAATTCTACTTCAGGATGTGCCACGATCCCGCCGGGTCCCAATTCGCCTCCCCACTTCAGCCCAATTCTGGAGTAATCGACCTGTGGCGGTGGTAGATTGGCCAAAGCCGCCGGTGGTGGGAACACCTCTCCCAGTTTTGGAATCCTGGCGGCACCACCGGATTCCTTCTTGATCTCGGCTTCCGAAGCGGGGATTGCCTTGACGGTTGAGAATTGCGCATGTGGCACATCAGGCTCGACAAACGGGGTGATAACAGCAATGCGCTCGGCCTTGCGATGTTGGTTCTTTGGCCAATCCGAGGCCACCGAGGTGGCCGCCGTTGACGCTGGGGACTTGGGGGATCCAGAAGTTGAAGTCGATCTCGAAGAAACTGCAGAAGGAATCACGATATTATCCGCCTTTGGCAACGATGAAAACACCGGGCCGCCATACGTCAACACCGTCAGCGCGACCTTATCAGAAGCCTTTGACAACGACGAGAGCGGCTGGTCATTAGTGTCCACCTCCTCCGTAAAATCAAGCCATTCTACAAGCCGCTTCCGCTGCCGATTGACAAGGTCCTTAGCCAGGCGCTCAAAGTGGATTACGCGGGCGACGGTGGTATTAACGTTTTCCCAACTTGTCGAGCCATCTGTAGTTGCCTTTGGCGTAGAGCTCAGCGTACCCATTAAGGCGCGGCAAACCGCCGAAACATCCGACAGAAACACACTGAATGATTCGTAAGTCGCCGCGGCCAGCCTCTCGTGAATCGTATCCGGTATCGGTGTAGACAGCTTAGGGCGTTTTGTCGGCGGGCTCTGCTCTTCCACGCTGGCAATGGACGAGAGGGAGAAAGACAGGATTGAAGGCGTAGGATCGTATCTATTCCGTTCTCGTCAACAACAAACCATACCATCGCCTTTGGGAGGAGGAGGAGGGCACGAAGAGACCTACTCTTTCAGTACAATCAGCAGATCCTTCGTCACAGCCTGCATTGCATCCTTCTTCTTTTGAGCCTTTTCCTCTTCGCCTGCATGGCGCTCGACAGTTTCCTCCCCTTCCGTTGAAGCGCTGCGCTTTCGCTTCCCGTTGACCACCGCAAGCGTCGTCGTCGAAGTCGCTGAAGCGATTGTCGGCGCTGCTGTAGGTGAATCAGAGGCGAGTGGTGGTGGAGGTGGCGGTGGTGAGCGCAGGAAAAATAACATACCTGGCTCCTCCTCGGCTGGCATTTTGCCTATGTGTCGATATCGATGGTCGATAGTGGTGGAGGTTGGTGCCGGGCGGGCGCGGTGGTGGTTGTGGTGGTGGATTATAATGGTTCTACCGGATGACGCGACCGGGAACGTTGGGTGGGCCTCTAATCGCGTGGGTGGGTGGTGTTTCTCTCTTTCTCCTGGTCGGTCGTGATGCGGGCGTGATGGGGGCAGGGACCTTTTGTCGGCGCGCTTGTGGGTTGTGGTGCGGTGCTTGGTTGCTTTCCTGCTTTCTTGCAAGGCAAGGTAAAGCAAAGGTAAAAAGGTAAAAAGGGGAGACAAAGCGATGAGCGCCCTGCCTGCTCTCCTCAACCACCACAGAACCCAACGAAGTCTCACAACCCACAACCACAACCAAAAAACTCCTTTGTTCCTTTCTGGATGCGTAAGTATGTTTCGAAAATCCTATTGAATAAAAAATCTGTTGGCCGCGTTTGGCGATACTTTCTTCGTATAAACCCCCCTTTTCCCAATGCCTCAAACTGCGCCAAGCCGTTTCCGGCGACATTCGGCTTTTTATAATACAGAGCCGCAATTCATGTAGGATCACTCGCGTATCTGTTATTGCGGGTATGGAGTTTTGGCGATGGTAAGTTGTGAGGTTGTGGACTGTTTTTGGTGGTATGTTTGCGGGGTAGCATCGTGCGTAAATCGCGGCAAACATCAGACCTGCACCAGTACGTAGTCCAGTCGATCGATCTACGGTATGGTTGCATGAGCCACCTTAAAAAACCTGAACCTGGACATCGGCGTTTCGTCAACCCAGCTCCCTTGAATGGGCTGTTAGTTCTATATCATTACAGACAGTATCGGTGGCTCACATACTTATTGCTGTTTGAAAATGGGATCAATCTGCGGTCGATGTTTCCAACCCGCGATATGCATATGGTTCAACCGCTGATTCCATCCGTGGGCGGGTTCCAAACGGACAAGGAGGCTTCGATTTTTCAGTTATTGACAAGAAAGTCCAAAATATCAACATGCCTCGATTTTACACAACAGATACTGATATGTTTCATGATCAAACCTTTTTCTCAGCCCCCGATATCGATTCCTACACCATATCAACGAACATTAAGGTCCCCACCGGCGCTTGGAAGTGTCCGCAAAGTGACACAAAACGGAGTCTATCGGACTAGAGTAGTATTGTACTTTATCTAGGTCTAGGCGGCTTTTGATAGAGACGGCGGGAATATTAATGAGCCAGGTGAGGCTAGCTACTAACAACCTCAGGGCCCCGGTGACGAAAACGTCCCATAGCTTCATTGGGGAACACTGTTTATTAACCCTGTCTGAACATCTCAACACATGTTCCAGGCTGAGGTCTGGACAGACATATAACTGAAGAAATCATTACATCCAGAAATCACCATCCTGACCAAGCCAAGCCAAACGTATGTAGATACACTTTTCCATCTCCTCTCGGATTTGCATAGCATAGACTCTGGAACCGGAAGAAAGTACGAGCACTATATAGATGCTCTCATTTCAATGCTGAAGTTATATGTCAACACTGTCCTGCACCATGTAACTACCAACCAGCTAGTGAATGAGTTTAAACGTGAGTGGAGATGGTTTGGGAAAGATCACGGGAGAATCGGGAAGCGCATTTAGCTAAATCATTCGCATTGCAAAGATAACCCACACAGCCATATCCGTACCCATATCCATATCCATATTCCAAATCCTTAAGATAAAAAATAAGCAGAGTAAATGCAAGCAATCCATCCAACCGTTCCAAAGGCCAAACCAACAGTAAACACAACGCACACATCAAAAGTCATCATCAGCATACACCCTCCTTGCGTGCACTAATGCCCCTCCTCCTCCCAGGCCCTCTTTTCTTCCTCCAACATCTCAATTGCCGCATCCAAGTCGCCATCTGAGATCTGCGCATAAATCTTCAACCGCTCCACCTGATCCACGCCATCGCGTCCGTCCGCATATCCCATCTCAACAAGATGCGCAACACACTTATCTACCGCGTCCTCTGGGGGGTACGACCCGGGAAGGTTCATATTATGCTGCCACACAGCTGCTGTGAAGGGGTTGTTATCCGCTGGTGGGAAGCCCGAGAAGACATTTGACGTCCGTTGACGAACTGAGAACGGATCGAACGGAGCCGATTCAGCCTGTACTGGGGGGTTCTGGGACATCTCTAGTACTTCAATTTCCATTTGTTCAGGTTGCGGCAACACTCTTGGTGGCGATGGAGCTCTTGGTGGCGATGGAACCCTCGGCGGTGTATTAAGTGGAGCTCTGGGTGCTCTCGGTGCTCTTGGTGGCGATGGAACCCTCGGCGGTGTATTAAATGGGTTTGAACTGGCGGATGCGGGTTCCGCCTGTTTATGCGCCTCCTTACGCGCCTCCTCCTCAAACGCATCCAAACACCGTTTAGTCTCTTGATCAATCTCGTCCCTGAACGCATGGTCTTCGCGGCGTAGGATCGGTGGTGGGAACGGGAGCGAGTTTGAATTCGGGATTTCGTGCTGCGCATGATCAAAGAAATCCCGGTGCTGTCTCGACTCATTCTCCAATTCGTTTCCAATTGAGTGTTCTCCGCGGCGCATCGTTGGCGATGGTATCACAGGGAAGTCACGGAAGTCGGAGGGCCAGTTAAGGATGCGGGGGGACGGAACCGGCGGCATAGCTGGGGCGGGAGAGATGGAGCGTGACAGGTCAATGGGACGCTGAAACGGTGCTGGGGGAGGTCGGGATGGAGCTCCGATGACAGTGCGTGCGCGACGGAGACTACGAGTTCTATTGCTGTCGTCGTCATTGGAGGAGCCACCGAACAACCGCTGTCCAACGCTGTCGGCGTCCTCGCCACCTGGAAACCGACGAAAAGCAGAGTAAGGATGCATCGGGGGCGCAGGAGGAGGGGGTGGTGGTGGGTATGAGCCGTCATTATGTGGTGGAGGTGGGGGTGGTAGAGGAGGGTGAGAACCAAGCATAAGGATCGGCGGAGGGAACGAGATGCGTCTTCCGCCACGGGGAGTTGAGTGTGTAGGAGGAGGCGAATGCGACCAGTGTGGAGGGGGAGGAGGAGGAGGGGGAGGTACTGGTCCTCCTCTAGGGTGATGTCGGGGAGATTGGGAATGTCTATGCCCATGCGATGGATGTTGAGGTCCATGTCTCCTCCTACGCCTATGTTCGACGGCCCCAGCATCATCACGGAAACGTCCCAGATTGTACATTGACGATCGCGCACGCGGACGCCCCAATCCGAAACTTCTGTACTCAAGTGTAAACGGGTCTTCGGGCTCATCGCGATTACCCTCGTCGTCGGACAGTGAAACATGCTCGTCAACTTCCTTTTCAGCCGATTCCTTTTGCTCCTCTGAAGAAGTGGTGTTGCTGTTACTGGGACCGCCACGTTCGTAGTGAGCGATTCTATCCATCTGCTGCCAGAACGCAACAGCTTCTTGTTCTTTCAATTGGACCGACTCCGAAGTGGAAGGAGGTTTTCCAGCATTCTTCTCCTTGACGTCCTTCAGCCAATCGGCACACGACTTGTACCGGGAGGCAGGGACAAACTCGACGCCGGGATTTCGAGATGGAACTGAATAGAGATCCGCATCGTCTTCATCCTCGACCGTGGCATGACGAGAAGTGTGCTGAGTTTCTTCTGGCACAACCTCCTTCTCCACCGCATCAACCTTGGTCTCTGTTGTAGTAGAAGTGGCAGTGCTCTGTTTGCGCTGAGACCCAAAGCCATTGATCGCCTCCTGGACATTCCTCTCAATCTCTTCCTTCGCCTTATTGACCTCGCGTAACACCTCATTCCTCGCATTATAGGCCGCCTTTCTCGCCTCGTTCGCAACGACGCCAAACCCCTCGCCAACATCCCTTCCCACATCTCTCCCAGCGGCTTGCGCACCCATCGCACTTTGTGCAGCAACATGCCCAATCCCGACAGCAAGGTTGAGGATCTTCTCTCGCACCGCATCGATCTCGGCGGTATCAACTTCCCTGGTAGCACTTGCAGCTCGCTGAGCTTTATCAGCCGCATCCTGTGCTACCTGTGAAAGCTGCATCGTCAGCGCACCCATCGCACTGTGAACGGCATGGCTTAAGTTCTCGACCGCGGGTTGTGCGCGTTGTGGGAGGTCCTGGCGGAGACGACGCATGCTTTGTGAAGCCCAGTTGATGCTCTGAAGGGCCTGAGAGATGATATCGGCGGGAACGATTGAAGGAGTAGCAGCAGAAGCAGCAGTTGGTGCTGTGGCCGGCGTGGTGGCATTTGCATCTTCCTCCGTGGTCTGCTCAAGTAGTCTCTTAAGCTCCGCCTCGAATTCCGTAAGGAATGGCTTCTGTTCCTCTTCCTTTGGTTTGACTTCCGGCGTGCCCACATCCACTAATATTTCCTCCTCCACTTCTTTTCCCTTACCCTTGTGTTTGCGACTGACGAACTCGGTCCACACACGTATTCCCTCCGCGGTATTGGGGCTCTGCGGCCAGGAGCGAAGGGATGTGAGGAGATCAAACACGATGGGGCGGATAGACTGCAACTCATCGATGCGGTCGTAAAGTTCTGCCGATGATCCGACCTACAATGTTATCAGCAAAAAAAGAAACAAAGGGTGATATCTATCGGCAACGCACTGTGATAACCTCGCCATCGTCATCATCGACATACCCCAGCGTCGCAACGGGGTGTTCAACAATCAGCTCATCATACTCCTCCTTCTTGTCGAGCTGAACATCTGCCTCTCTCTCCTCATGATCGCGAAATCCGCGGATATGGAAAGCGGGAAGCATCGCGGCTGTGACGTGAATGCACAAGCTCGGTTGGAGCTCTGACGCTAAAGAAGCTCGCAACGTCTGCGTTTAAAGTGTGCAAGGAATAGACAGATAATTAGATAGATAGAAGTGATTCGAGGTCTTGGATATCAAAGACAACTCGCTCGAAAAAACAAACAAACTGGTAGTTAGAGATGAACTTGAGTGAGGGAGGAAGAGGAGGATGGAGTGTGTGGAAGAGGGAGAGTGGAACGAGGGTAGAGCAACCACCTGACCCCACACTTGCATGGAACGACGTGGTTGATTATTGGGCCTGCCGCGCGGACCGTGGACGTTGTTTCGCCACTTCAGTGCAGCCTTGTGCCACAGTGACTCAATGAAACCAATCCCACCTTTCGACCGGCTGCCCGTTGGCCCGAATCAAATTGTATCCCAAGAAATTGCCAGCTGTCCTCTGTGGCGTCCGCTGGTTGTATAGAGAAGAAATGTTAGGCGGCTCGATTCGAAACAATCCTGAGAAAAACCATGTCCAATCATAATCTGCGAAACCGGCGACCACAAATCAACACTTTAGGCAGACACGGCCACGGAGAATCGAGTGAATATGCACCCCATCAGGCCAGGCCATCATCAAGAGACGTGTGGATAACTCATGTACAGTGATAACTCATTTACCCATTCATAAAGCCGCATCATCGTAAGTAAAAATACAAAGAGTAGAATCAAACACCAAGCCTTATAATCGAGACAACCAAAATAACAAATAAAAAATCTTTCCTCAGGATCAATCATGGCTATCGTAACAAGTGAAGCAGTACAAAAAAAGCCCGCATTAACACCGTTGACCGCCGCCCAAACACCGTCCAAAAGCAAACGACACAACAAAGCAGCCCAAGTTCGCGGCGGAGACGTCTACTTCTCGCCTCGGACGCGTTCTCTCTCCAACTCCCTCTTGATCTCTTCCTTCTCTCCCCTACTTTCCTGTATTTTCTTGTTGGCCATACTCCTGTCCAGCAGTCGGGCCTCCCGCTCCTGCTTCAACCTCTTCTCCAACTCTCTAAGTCTTAGAATCCACCGTTTCTCGCCGCCATCACTTCCCGTCGAGCCCGCTGAGTCTGTTCTCGCCACTGCCATGGGCCGGTGTTGGGATTGGTGATCCTTGGCAGGACTGGCTGTGCCTGAATGCGATGCGGAATGGGAGCTATGTGTCGTATGAGAGGACGAAACATGGGTGGTGTGAGATCGTTTCATCTGCGATGGCTGCTGATTCGATCCCAAAAGCGCAGGGTTGCTGTTGTTGGTAGGAGTGGTAGACGTCACCGGTGGCGTCGCGATGCCGACTCCCTCTTGCTTCAGGACACCGATTTCCACTTTCAGCAATCGATTCTCGGTCCTCAACTTGGCAATCTCGCTGCGAATCTGACTACTGCTCTCTCCCATACCCCCCCTCACCAATCCCTCCAAGCGTTCAATCCTTCTCGTTCTTGCCTCCAGCGCGTTCTCAACGACTTGGTATTCCTTCCAGAGATCACGTTCAACGCCTCGGCATTTTGTTTTAAAGCCTGCAACTATGCTCTCGATTGTTTTGACCGCGCTGATAAGGTTCCGAGTGAACCCGGGGAAAGTAGAGACGATGGCGGCCTCCATAGAGATTTTCCCTTCAGTGACGGACGAGGTGTCTGTGGTGGTGCTAACGAGAGAGTTGCGAGTAGCCCAATCGGCACCACAAACTGAAGAAAGACGCTGCCAGACCTGCATTAATAGATTATTGCGCTCTGCAAGCTGCTCTCGGAATTGCTCCTCGAGGGCTTTAAGAGACTTAGCATCTTTACTCCGCTGCTTTTCTATTTCAGTGGTTTGTTGCTGGTGCTGGCTGATGCGCCGAGTGTGTTGAGTAGTTGTGGACTGGAGAGTTTCGAGGGTGTGCTTATCGTGACGATGAGAGTTTCGTTCCTTCTCGAGAAGGTCGCTGAGTTTACGGGTTTCGAGCGCCATGGATTCGAGAAGACTTTCACGATCTTTAAGATTGCGATCCTTCTCCGTAAGCTCGCCCTTGGTATAGTCGAGTTCCTCAAGGGTGCTGTCGAGTTCTTGTTGGAGATTGAGGACGGACTTAAAGTTGTCAGTGCGAGATTCTTGCCAATGAGAAGTGATACACAAACCTGCATAAGTCCAGTCCTGGTCCCACCAAGATCACCCAAGGCCTCCCTAAGTCCCCTCTCCAGCTCCTCCAGTCTCTCCCTCCATGTCTTTGCTTCATCCTCACGACTGCAGACCTTGCCTTTCAATCGACGAACTTCATCCTTTGCATTGGTGAGCTCAGTGCTCTTCTCATTCAACCTGTGCTCCCACTCTTGTTGCCTTATATCGCCATGCTGCTCACGCTGATTTCGCTCCGATTCGATCTGCTGCCGAGCCTCGCGCACTCTCTCCTTCTCATCTTCAAGCGCCTTCTCGAGCTGCTTGATGGTGCTCTCCAATTGCCCAATCTTAATCTTATCGCCATCCTGCTCTTCTCTCAAGAATTGTATTTCGCCCTTTGCACTTTCGCCTTGGACATTGAGGCGCTCAATCTTCTCGTTTGCTTCACGAAGAGAGTTTTCGAGAACATTCATCTCCTGCTCATTTTCGAGTATGGTGCGTTCAAGTTCTTGGATTCGCTCCGCAAGCCGTCGGGTCTCACCTTGGTGAACCTCCTGTAGGTCTTCGAGCCGGACGACGACATCAGAAACGTTCCGAAGCTCTTGCTGCAAACCCCTGAAGTCCTCGTCCTTTAGACGGTTTTCTTCCTCCAATCTACCAAGCTCGTCTTCTAAACGCTGTATCTCCTCTTCGGCCTCCTCCTTAAGTTGGTCAAAGTCTTGTTCAATTTCCTCACGCTGGCGCAATGCATCATTCCGATCAGCTTGCATCTCTTGCAGCTCACGTTCTAGTTCATCTTCATAATTAGCCTGCTCCTGTTGGCGTTGCTCAAGTTCCGCGTAGCAGGATTCGAGTCGTTGCTGAAGGTCCTGGTTAGCGAGTCGAACTTCAGAGATACGGTCCCTCAGCGCTCCGTTCGTGTTTTCGAACTCTTCACGCTCGGTCTCAGTGACAGCACTACTGACGTGAGTTCCAGCTGCACTTTGTATACCGCCCGCGCGAGAAACAGAACGTTCGAGGAGTCGGTCTGAGAACACAGACGGGGCTCTAGAAGCACTTTCGAACGCAGCCCCAGACCCACCGCCGCGCATGGTCAGTTTCAGATCCTCAATCTCGGCATATAGGCGGTCCTTTTCGCGGTTGCGAGAAGTGAGCATTGATGCTTGGGCGGAGAGGTCTCGGCGAAGTTCTTCATTCTCACGGCGAGCCTGGTTCAATTGAGTAACAATATCGCGGCCAGAGCGTGACTGCGATTGATCGCGTTCTGATACCGAACGGGAGTTGCTGGTCCGCGAGATGGTGGTTCTTGAGAGATGGGTTTGATCGTTGGCACGGAGACGGAAGATTTCTTCACGGAGTCGCATATTTTCGGTCTCCTGGGTTTCTCGACGAGCTGCCTCGGAAGTAAGCAGGTCGCGCAATTGTTCCTATACATTTATTAGCACTGTTAAGAGCATCAAGGTTTAGAGAGACATACAAGCTGTTCCTCGTTGGCCTGATGGCCATTACTGGCTTGTCTTCGGAAGTCACGCATCCGTTCATTTCTCTCTGCATCCTTTCTCCTGTACTCTTCAATCTCAAGTTCATATCGCTCGATTCTCTCCTTAAGCTCCCATATCTCATCTGACTCAGCGGCAGCTGAAGCTTCTTCCTCTCTCTGCTTCTCACCTCCCAGTTCTTCAACCTTCTTCTCCAACTCACGGACGCGTCTCTTTAGGGACTTGCGTTCTCGCATACTCTCCGCAAGCTTAACCTTAAGGTCAACATTCTCTTGTAAGGCTTCCTTGACCCCCTCATCGCTTTGCTTCTCCAGCTTCTCGTTGAGATAGTAAACTTTAATCTTGAGGTCAAAATTTTCCTTCTGGAGACGGTCAATAGAGGCAGTCTGTTCCTTGAGGGTCATCTCTCTGCCCCTACCAGTCGCCGGAGTTCCTGCTGCAGCTACTGCCTTCTTGGATGGAGATCCAGGTGCTCCCAAGTGTCGTGAGTACTCACGTGCAATCGTAGGTGGAACACGGACATTTTTGACTTGTGCCGTGACGGCCGTCTCGGTGGGTTGCTGCAAAGGTGGTGCTCTTTCTTTAGGGGTACACGGCCGATCTTTTTCTTTATCTTCTGCAGTCACAGTTACATCCGCATCCTCATCAGATCCCCGCCTCGAATTCCGCTCCTCTTCATCCAACCTTGCCAATGCTCGGTCGGCGGCTGAAGCCATCGACACGGTGCGTTCTCCACCATAAACGCTGCCTCCACCCAAGGCTGTGATTCCGGAAGCAATTGATCCTAGCGACGTCTGGCGTGAGAGTGCTTGACGCTCTTCCCCCAAAGTGAGAGTGCTTTCGTCATCGTCTAGCCCCTGCATATCATTCACTGAGGACATACTGGATCGTTGTGAAGTTTCTCTCGAGCGCAGAATCTTGGGCCTACGTTTATAGGACGAGCTTGCCGATGCCGATACTGTCGCAGCTTGGTTGAGGGTAGATGATGAAGTAGAGTTTTGAATAGGACGGGTTGATGTGGATCTAGGGTTTGTAGCAGCAGAGGGAGGACGAGGCTCTGACAACGCACCATAGTCACGACCTCCCCCATGTGATGAAGCAACCGACGGCCGTCGATCCAACGCAATCCCAATCTCCGAAGCTCGTGGTGAGTTTTCCCCGCCACCCCCTTGTGATTCAATCACCTCATTTAGAGTTGACGCCGCCGTCGCAGCACGGGACATGTTCCTAGCATGAGCGGCTGCAGTTGGAGAGCTCGTAAGATTCTCGAAGTTCTTGATATCTTCTGAAGTCGGAGAGGACATCTCGCCTACAATGGCAGCAGTGGAAGAGGAGCGTGCGCGTTGCGCAATGGTAGCTAGGCTCTCGTCGCCAGCGGCGATGCTGGTGTCTATGTCGCTTTCTTCTTGATGCGGTGGTAGGCGGTTTGGCGGCGGCGGCGCTATCATGTCTCCTACTCGTCGGCTTATATTAAGAGCATCGGAGTCAATGTGGAAGCTGCTCTCTAGCTCCATAAGGTGGCGTTGCTGGTCGACAGGTAAACTGAGGTCTCCAACCGCGTCGTTGTCGTCATTGTTATCTTCCTCGATCCTCGAGCTATCGCCCGGCAGTGCGGGCGACATTGAACTCATCTCTACTAGTTCTACCGGATGTGAGGCAGTTTTGGGACTCGGTTGCGGCGAGGACGAGGAGGTGAAGGAAAGCCGACTTGAGGGACGACGGGCCCAGCTCCGACGTTGTTCGGGGGTAGTAGAAAGGTCGTCGAAGGCGTTGGGGGAAGGAGGTGGGGAGTGCTCGGGACCAAGAGGAGAGGAGGGAGAGAGGATGGAGATGGGACGACCGAAGAAGCGGCGGAGACGGGAGGGCGAATTCTCTGTTGTTGACGCCGTGATGAAAGCGGGTTAAACCCTCCTTGGGGATAACTGGAATGGCGCAGTGATGTTAGAAGTGTTTATGCCTTAGCGTCGGGTTCAAGTGGTGATGTAGCAATGCAGGGGGTGCCGCAAAGACGGAAGGGGCTCTCAGCATGGTAACGGTTGCCGAGTTGGCACCAATCATCAACCATCACTATCACAAACATATATGGATTCATGCGAAAGTCCAAATGGCGACCCTCTCTGGTTCCGCTTTCCACATCAGCGTGCAATTTCCAAGCAGGCAATCCAGGGACCCGGTCTCTTCAGAATACAAGCACAAGTACCTGGATACCCCCAGTACCTTTACTGGGGAAAGAGTCTATGTTTACAATATCTCATTTTAACATGCACATTATGGCACAATCCAACGCCTCCCATCCCAAAGGGCAGTACCAGTCAACCACGATCCAGCATAATAACATATTCCCTGGTGCTCAACCCAAACTTCAACAGATCGCCCCCTCTACACTCGACAAAGCGTCTTCCCTCGATCTCATCGCCATTTAAACTGGTCCCATTCGCACTCTCCAGGTCCATAACATACAATCTAACAGCACTTTTCTTCTCGCCAAATTCATCGACCTTCGTCACGAACCGGAACTGCAGTACAGCATGCTGTTTTGAACAACTGGGATGATCGACTGGTAAATCCGCCACAGCTCTATCACGCCCAATCAACCAGCAGCTCCGGGGATTGAGATCTATCTCCTCGACTATTGCAGCGTCTTTAAAGACAAAGAGCTTGTAGGAAGGTACCGACGGGGGACGCCGCGAATCGGAGGGCTCACTGTACTTCAGGACGACGTTGTTGACGGTGTTAGTGGCGGCCGCCAGGAGCCCTGTTGCCGAGAAGTTGGGTTTCTCTTTTTCGACGGGGGGAGCGGAGGGGTCGGCGGAGGTAGACCGTGGAGCCAAGTCTTTAGATGTGCTGCGTGGAGGCGGAGAGTACGCGCCTGAGCGTTTATGGGGCGGGGAGCGTCGCGGAGGGGAGTATGCGCCTGAGCGCCTAGGAGGTAGAGAGCGCCGCGGAGAAGAGTATGTGCCTAAGCGTTTAGGTGGTAGCGAGCGCCGCGGTGAGCGTCTGGGAGGCGAGGTGCGCCGTGGAGGCGGAGAGTATGCGCCAGACCTTGAACGTTCAGGGGAAGGCGAATCCTTTCGCCATCGGCGTTCACGGTCGCGGTCTCTCGATCTTGAGCGTCGTCTATCTCGGTCATCGCGGCTACGGTATTTCCGGTCCGGCTCGCGCTCGCGCCGTCGTGGTGGTGGTGATCGCGATCTGGGCATATTGTTGTACGTGTGTGGATGAGCAGACTCGAAGCAGAGCTCTGTCTCGGATAGTCGGCTGGGGAGGCTCAAGTGAGACAAGCTTTTTGAGCCGCAGTACCTAGAAGCACATTTTCACCCCAAATCACTGCTCCTCGAACACATTTGTGACACCTTATTGTGGGAGATGTAGCATACAAGCGGATAGCTGCTGGTTACTTTAGAAGGGTGGGAGGTGCTCTAGTTCAGGATACAGTTGTGTATACAACATCGACTCGATACACCGAATGTCACCCGTACCCACGAGGTGGCAATTGAAGGTTCGAATTCAAGGCTGGAATTCATGGGATACTAACATGAGTCTGTGGAATCGCTATTACGAAGTACAAAAGCCGTTCATAGACCGAAAAACTTTTGTTAAATCCACCAGTCCAAAGCTCCCTCTAAATCAGTGGCCGGCCATCATAATATGGACAATTACAGCTTAAATACGTATAGTGTAATTACAACCTCGCTTACTCTCCTCCTCCGAAATTTCCAACACTCAAATGTCGGCCTCATACTGGAAGAAACGCATTGCTTTCCATAAATAGGCGGGAATTTGCCGCTGAACACGGTGGCCATGGCCGTTAACGTTTGGTTCCAACCATCGCGAATTGAACCGATAGAGTCGGCCATTAACCATGAGCATCCAGTTTTAAACGCTGAGAAGAACCTGAAATCCTAAAGACATGCCGTCTCATCATTCCGAGAAGTTGGGATTCTCACTATGATACGTATACATATATACGCATACATATAAAATGAATGAAATTACACGTCAAAGATAACTCTTTATGTTAAACCAAGCGGATCGTTTATATCGACATCTGAAAGCTGGTATCGATTAGGTTTATGTCGACGCGACGTCAGACCTACCGGGTGACGTATATTTGGGTTATGTACTTATGTCAGATCAAACATCTGGTTTCAGTCAAGTGTAGAGGTAGTCTCCAAATATGGATAGTCGGCAGTGTGAAAGAGCGATTGCCCGGGCTTCGAGTGTATGTTTTGAGTGTTAGCATTGATGAGCATCAAGTGAACGTTCGAAGTTCGAACATCTGCAGCAAGTCTATTAACTCAGTCGGTACTGCACGAGATATAACTTCATTTCATGTTCCATCTTATATGCCAAATGGCTTCGTACCTTGCGTGTTTCAGTAAGCCGCACCCTGTAATTTGACCAAAAATTTTCTGGGTTCACTGCTCTGGGAGCACTTACTTTCGTGGATCATCAGCTTGTCTGGTCACTAAAGTATAGTAAATAAATATAGATATAGAGCCGGTATCGATATCGCTGATCACTGTGTTGCTTACCGGTCTCCTCCAAGTTGTCTTTCATATGCCGATATTATCGAAACCACGGAGCGCCATATGAAAGTTGAGTTTCATGACAAATTGTATTCAGGCTTGTAAATAGTCTAACCTGCCAAAATCTGTGCCATTAAGACATCTTATCATAGCTCATAACGACTCCAAAACTTAGACTGGGAATGGTATATCGTGATCAGGAATTCGCGAACCCCCCACACGCTAGCGCAACACCGCCGTCAGCATGATAAGTATATCCGTCTCGAATACAAAACAGTGATAACTAAACTCCAAGTACACAACATTCTCAAATCAAACCAAGACCCCGGAAGTGTTCCCTGTGTAGTGCTGCGGTCATCCTGCTCAACATCTCGGGATCGTACGTAATGGCGCAATGTAGAGTACGTGTTGTCTTGGTGAAAATTATCAAAATGGTCTATTCAAAAAATGACCGCCGGATGCTCCCGTTCGCTGAATTTGCAAGTCCAGCCGTTTGAGGAGCGTACTTGCGAGCAACGAAAACTCTGAGAGAACATGATGAAACTCTCGCTATCCAAACAAACCTAAGGAGTTCAGAGGTAGTATCTTATTGGTGTTTACACATCAATACTTCTTTCATATGCATGACAACCAACCAATTACCAACCACGATCATTTATCCTGATTAGATCTAAATATTAGCTATGCAAACATAACATCATGTGACAAGTTTGGGACCTGAACCACAAGCTAAAGGACGACATGCATAGCACGGTTTTTACCATACTGACTCTGTGATACGCTGTGTCTGAATCTTATTCAGATTCACAACCAAGACATAGCCAAGTTCGACTGGATCCATTGGCTCTCGCTCAACTTGTCAAATTCTGCAATTCGTATGGTAATAAAAATTGCTGGCTGTTGACAGCTGACCAGATAGAATTATGCGGAAAGCCGACTCTATATCCCTAGGCCATCTATTTTCCATACAGGTTTCATTGATTTTGGTTGGAATCGTTCCCTCGCGCCGATTTAACGTCGACATCGGCGAGAGGGACCGGCAACCCTTGAAAGGAAGCACCGACGAATGAGTCTATCTGCAACGACGTTTTATAATTAGGGTGTACTGGGGCTTCGCTGGCGCGTCACTAACGGCCATGAAGTATTGGAAAGACTTGGCAATAGTCGTCGTCCTTTATATGTAGAGTGTAGAGATTGATAACCGTAACTCTCCTTACCTCCCTCCCAATCCCAATATAATTCACTGCTACCTGTTCACATAATCTGCAATGCTAAACCCATGATCCTGTCCTGACATTTGATGGATACCCATGAGAGTGGCTAGGTGACTGTGCTTGGGCAAACTGGGTGACCAAATTTGCAATCGAATGAAAACCATGCACTTACAAGATGTGAGTGAGAAAAAATGTAAATAAAGCGTTGAGGCACTAAACCGAAAATGGTATGCGCTTCCAAATGCGGACAACGGAAACTGTAACCATACCATGATGTAAACTTCATGGCAAATTCAGTCGCAGGGCTCAGGTGCAAGATCTCACACATATGCTCCAGTCATATCTCTCCCATAGTTAAGATGTCGATCGATCCTGTCTCTGATTCAGGCGACATTTCAATTGAGCCAAAAATGCACTTATAACGTAACAGCCCGTGGTCAGCTGAGTGCTTGTGCAAGAATCTACAACTCTCAATCCGATTGATTCCTTAAACTTGCACTTTGAGATGGAGTTTGCAGCGCCCAGAAAGCCGCCATAAATATCCAATTCGACATTGTCGAATAGGACTGCCCCACAACATCTCTACCTCCAAAACCCAAGTGTATTCGCTGGTCATATGTTGTCAGCACCATACAGAACGCTTGAATAGAGCTTGGATATAACCTTCCAAGGTGTAGCGGAACGGCTCTAATGTGAACCGTACGCGTTCCCCCGGAACCTTCGGACACCGTCCTGCAACGGATACAGCTACAGGGTTCATACATGCATAAACCCCAAATGCGAATAACAGTTATCTTACATACCTATTAGCCACAAACGGCAGCCAATCATTCCCTCGAATCAGGTCCTGGCCTCGTATTCTCCTATCGCGAATATACCGTGTAAAGAAAAATTGGAATGGAACGAGATCTCGAGAACACGGATACGAGCTGCCTGTGCTACCACGTGCAACATGTCCGTATATACATGTTACGTACCTACCTAGGTTGGTACGTTGCAGATTCGTCCAGAGGTTAGGGTTTGTTAACCGCAACGTTGCTACTTCGATTTCGGGACGTCGACTAGTGTACGACGCCTACTTCATCACCACCTTCTGGAAGTCGGATGAAAACAAGATGGTCTGTAGGATTTTGTGCATGTGTTTGAATTCTCAGAATCACATGCATGTATCCAGATATAGATTGTTTGGCTCACAACGTTCTAAGCAGCTACCGATATATCGATATGTATACCTTCGGTGAATCTATCCCTGGCAGCGGTGATATGAGGTGCGTATGTACTGCAAAGATCTACACACTACTAAACATGATATTCAGACGTTTGTTGGTAATTGTTAAACGAAAGGCGGTGATTATTCAAAGTACTTAATATTGGAAGTAGCGGCGCGGAGAGAAGTCTAAAAGCGATAATGTATTAAGACACTCTACTCGCTCTCTGTATAACAAAGTGACAAGAACAAATTGGCCGGTCCTTCACATGTCTCGGACAGACTCAGCCAATCGGCGCAACATTTACGATCCTTGGTCACTTTGTAGAGTACTTTAAGCATTTGTACATACCGGTATCGGGAGACCAAAGATGACGACCTGTACAAATCATAGCTCGCAACATGCAGATACCGGTCTCAAACGAGGATAATGGGCACCAAGCTCGGCGTAGACTAGGTAGGCTCTTCAGATCCAGGCTTGCTGGTTGTCATTGCCTGATCCAAATGTCCGACGAGAGCAAGTCCTTCTCAATCACATGTATTCCTCGCACGCTCAAATTTGTTTCAGCCAGTTGGGTGTATTGACCAATCATGTATGCTTACACAGCGGCCTGGCTGAAACAAATCCGCTCGCCCCACTTCGGAGCTGGAGACGGAGTTTGAAAATGATCCCAGTCGAGTATGTTCTGGATATCTATCAGGGAAACCAGTCAGGGAAAGAAAAAACTCGCGGGTACAACCTGGGAGCGTGTCTCGTTTTTGGGCGAGCTCGCCTCACTTTGGCTTGATGCTAGCGCGCCCGAAGCATCCACAACTAAATCATGATATGATAGCAACGAAATAAAAAAATGATAGGTCCTAAGGGATTCAATGTGACCACGAGGCCCGGAGGCGATGAGACAATGAAGAAACAAACACAAATCCATCTCATAAGGAAGCCAAGCCCCGTACAGTTGCCAATTTAAGTATACAGGTCATCCTGCATGCACACTTGTTGCACCCAGGCACGCGTCTACAGAAGAGATGGCCTCTACAGCCAAAGCGACAGGCCGTACTCGGGGTGGGGGTAAAGATCGGACAAACCATTCCTGGCAAGATACCCTATGAAACTGGTAAAGAGGTGAAGGATTTGGGTAAGACACTATCTCAATATTGACATAAATGGCAAAAAAAACAATTGTACTTTGACTTTGACTCCATCTTCAGCCCTGGTCGACACCCAGATTTCAGTCGCGCTAACAGCAAAATCCACTACCAGAAATGTCGCGTCCGATCTTTATCATCCTGCCCCGAGTACATGCAAATGAAGGACGTGCGTCGGGTACTACATTACGTAGATCTCCATCAAAGCATTCTCTTTGGCGAAGAATCACCTCAGACAGAGCCTTGGAAGCCGCATCTTCCCATTTAGCTTTGGTGCATGTCATGCATGTATCACCCGCTTCCGCGTTGTCAAGAAGGCTGTGGAATTTCGACGCCCTATTTGCAGCTGTGGATGCCAATTGCAATCAAGGACCGGCAAATTGATTTTAACTGGTAATATCTAGTATTAGGTAGTTATGCTTGATGAGGTTGCATCTGCTGGGTCATGGTAGTTCAACAAACCTGGAACGCGCAATGACGCACAGGCGCACCAGGATATCGATGCTTCGCAATGCCGACAAGTAAATAAAAGACCGCCGACCTCCATATGTACTTTAGTAGATAAGCACTTTTATTACTATGGCGGCAAACTATTTAGCATTGGATCTAAGACGCCTGGAATCGTAGGTATCCGGGTGGTTCAGTTGCCGTGATACCCTTTATCCTATTTTGAGTGTGTGCGTGCATGCACATGTTCGAATTTTCACGATACCGGCGGCCTGGTCGCTGGCGATTATATGCAGTGCTATGCTCCGCCTCGAGCTTGAGCTGGATAGCTCATGCATAGACATCACACCACGCAACTTTGAAACAATGCAGATAAGCTGTATTAATTTAGAAAAATATACACGCCTCTTTAAACTAAATGAAACAGCTCATAGCCTGCGATGGCGACGATGGGGCACGTGACAGGGCTGGCCTGTGATACATAAGTAAAAATCGATAATAATTTTGGGTAGCCGGGTCTACACTAGGGATGCATGACAGCGATCTTGACTGTCAGCTTGAAATCCCAGTTGACGATTTTTCAAGCAGTGTTCTAAATGGTATACCTGTTTTGCTCTCTTTCTGGGTCACAATACGATAGTTTAGCCTGAAAGTATGATACTTCTAGCTTGGGGTTCTAAAAACCATTATGAACAACGAGCTGTTGCCTAGAGGCTGGGAAGCCAGAATGGGGGCCTTAGGTACATATAATTTTACTTACGGACTCGACTGTAGCTCTAGTTCTTCGTTGGTACTGTTACACCATGGCCACCACAACACCAGTCTGACTTCAAGGCGGACTTAAACATATCAGTCCTCACATCTAGTTTCATCATTCTACTATGTGCTACCCCATTAACCACCTTAAACTGTCTCTACCCATATCAAATTCTCCTTCAAACACCTCCAGCTGTGTGCTTCAAGGCTTCCCATTCCAACAGATCTTCACCCCCATCAAAGTCGCAACAACACCAGCTGTAGTGTTAGTTGAAATAACACCTTGGATTCCACCTCATATATAACCCCCACCACGCCCATATCATTTCTAGATTCAGAGACTGGGCATACTCTCCATCTTCAAGACTTCAATAGGGTCTTGAAACCTCCACTTTGCGAATGTAAGGCTCCGTTGGGAAACATAGTTGTGAAGTATGACGCTACAAAGTCGGGACCCGCGAGGGTGCGTAGAAGAAGAGGCGTAGTGGTCTTGTATAGCAGAGAATGGGCCTCCTCAGCCGTCGCGAGCGTAAATGCGTCTCGTACTGGAAATGGCTGGAGGTATATTTGGGCAGGGCTTTGAGCCACCAAGAGAGGCCAGGTTCAATTCGATCGCCCTAGAATTCGTGGTACAGATAGTGTATCTTTTGTTCGTCGATATGGTGAGAATCAGCGATTCTGATAAAGCAAGATCGTGACCTTAGATCGGGATTTGCTGAGTTGGCTTCCGAGACATTCGAGGCTGAAATGCACGAATAACACTAGTAAATATAGCTGGGCATGTATATCGAGCCTATGATCAGGCAATTCAGAAAAATCTATGATAGGCTGTAGTTATTTTGAGAGGTAAGAAAGTTTGCGAAGGAACCAAATCCTGATTATAGTAGGGTGGATTGGCTGTACATTCTCTGGTTTCGAGTGTGATACTATTGAAGACGAGCTCTAGCTGGCACCCCATCAGAGGTCCATGGGAAAAGTCCGGGTGGCTGGTTCCATTCACAATGCTCTATTGGAAAGGATTTGGAGTGGGTATCCGAAGGCGTAGAAGAAGCATCCCGAGATAATTAATCAAAATAGCCCACTCAGTGGAAGACCATTCTGCACTGGCGTAGGCTGGGAGCCTTTGCTGTGCTTCTGTGAGCCTGCTGTTTATTCTGGTGACTCCAAGGCTGGAATGAAGGCTGGATATCTCATGCGGTCCAGGAACATGTTTGGTTTGACCTTGGTATTTTGGGCCGCAGATTCCGGTAGATGTTTGGCGCAAATATGGCTAAGCAGGTCCTGGGAGCAGGCATCTAGAGAGGATAAAGTTGCGCTTTGAGTGGACTAATTGGACAATATGTCTACCAGAGCAATTTGCTGTTGAGCGATGTTCATATTCTGAAGAACACTATGCACTCAGCCCACAGCTGTAAGCCGTGTTTGTTGTTGTTGTTGATACGTAGTCTGCCTGCTGGAATGGAGGTCTGACTCCTTCGCTATCTATTTCTGCAAATAGTGGATCTCTTATTATCTGACTGGATACTAGATAACCGTACTTCGCGCAGTTCGAGTACTCTACCCACGTACCTGACTCTTACTGAGAATTTCTATCCATTCGGAAGAGCCTCGCATGAATATTTAGAAATCCAACTCGAACATAGGTGCAACCCTGCAGAGACACGAAAACCATAGATCCTGCCAGAAAATAGTGTACGATGCTAGAAGAGTTCGATCAAGTACTGGTAGGAACGAGCGAGTGTGACTTTAACCCACTTAATATATGACTCACGAGTGACAACGAAGTGGAGAAGGCAGTGCCTTCCATTCCTGCACCGTCTCAGTCTTTATCAGTGGTCTATGCTCCAATTAGACTGACAGTCAATATAACTTCCCACATATAGCAAGTATGATATTTGTGAGCAACACTATCGATATATCCTAGCTAGTACGACCCGCAGTGCGCATGTGGTGTGAACTAGCATGTAGTTGCAACTTTGGTCCCAACTCGAGATAGTGTTTAAGTCAAGAATCTTGGGGAGAAGTGTTGATGTTGATGTCCTCGAGGACAGGCACTCTGTTGTCATGCGAAATCTGATTGGTGGTCGAAGTCTTGCGATCAACTTCGGACGAACTCTCGGACGCAACCATACCGACATGTCGATCGACATCATTGTGCATTTTACAAAAATCTAGACACTTCCTCATCATCTTCAGCATACAGTTGTCGCTATCAAGACCTATTGACTCAAAAATTTGCGGGGTTCATGACGTGGAGCAACACGAACCCGCATGTATAAACCCGCATGCATATGAACCCTATATAAGTCCCTATGGGAAATGTCGTATTGAGATGAATCTGATGAGAATATATACCATGTTTTACCTGCCAGTGATATCATTCTTTCTGCACGCACACTCCAGCGGTAGAAAATTTCGAAGGTTCCAGTAAATCGGGAGTGGTTAGACCTATATAAATGAATGCTATTAATCTCATAGGAGTACAACTTGTCAGTTGGGGAAATTTTCGCAGGATACTTAAGTACTTAAGTAATGTTTTTATTGGGATCTGGAAATGCAGTTTTGTGAATTTCCGACTGTTACAACCGTTATAACGAAAATAGAATATCTACTTTTCGATAGGAATTCCTTCAGTATTACATGTACAGGGTTAGTGCGCTGAGATTGTTTTCATATTTTTCTGCCAACAACATTCCCCGTTGATTCAACAACTTAGTAACAGCCAACGACTGCGCAAGTCTCTTCGAGAGAATCGAGATGCATTATATAGGAATAGAATGTATGGCATTCTGTACCTTACCGTCGACGCGTCCTTGGTCACACTTCTTTGTCACAGGTGCGCAAGCCTCATTAATCACGTACGCCTGCTAGCTGGTATTATTATTTTCCAGCCTTCGCCTTATGTCCAGCTGTGGCCTATGATCAACTGGTCCATCCCAGATAGAGCGCATATGCGTACATAATACATAATACCTAAATGCGACTAGGCTGCTAGTTCTGTGGCCATGATACATGAGCTGGTGTCCTTCCGACCTGCTTGGTAGATGAGTGCTTGCGCCTGAATTTTGGTAGTGGCCTTAGGCTGACTGACAGATGCTGAGACCGTTCCGAGGTTATGTTATAAAGAGACCCATCCCCCCCCCCTACCAACCCACCAAAGTTATATCACTTCTCCACCAGTTGGGTGCATGGCACCACGGCCTCAAAGTCAACACGAATATTAAGCTCGAAGGCTCCACCAAGAAGCACGCTATCCTATTTTGGGCTTCTCATAGCCATTCGACTGGCGGTATGAAAGAAGCTACCGGTATCCTAGTGTCAACCACAGCGGTTCTTTAATATTGTCAAAGCGTTTTCGGGTCGGCTTCGAGCACTCTATTCTGATTGCGCTCGCGAATTTTGCATCATACCGAATAGAGCAAACGAATTCTCAATACCGTCACATAGAGTACGTAGGACTTTAACAAACAGCAGAGTTGTTGTGCATAGTATTTGCGTCAGCCTCCACCCCCTGGTAACCATAGCAAAAGGCAGTGCCCAATTCGGATCTTTGAATTCTCCTGCGCCGATTGAAACGCGGTATCACCCCTGTTTAATGACAACAACATTTGGCGTTGAAATAACGCCTCTTGGAGGCGTCTTTTAATTTTTGTAGCGGTTATACATAAGGAATGGGTCACCTGATCGACGATGCAAATTCCCGCAAACCAGATCGAATGCCGTGATCTGGTTTACAAACACTTTGAGCGATATTCTTCAAATCTTTGGAAACTCTATTGTGTCACCTGTCGCTGTACTACCTGCAAACGACAGCTACAAACGACGGCGGAAGACAGCATTGGCTATTGATGCGCTCCTATCAAAAAGTGCTGGATTAAGTTCGAACATTCTGTCTATTAGTCCTGGAACATGTAAGAGAAACGGACATGTCGAAGATGACAGGAGAACGGCATTGACTGGAAGGTGGGTCGGAAAAAGATTTTGTTTGTCAAGTTATGGTCCATCACTCGTGCTGATTCGTTGATGCGGAGACAGAAAGCTTCCATGGTGATAACTCGAACAAGTAGTCCAGAATTTGGTGTCGGGAAATTTCTGTTTACCCAACAGCACGGATGTTGATGTTTCGGCGTGTCTCTCGGGCGTACGAGTTTCCAGGAGTTGCAGCACCGAACGCTTGCTATACACCCGAAGGGTACATGACTCAAAAGCACAGTACTCGGTATAGGGAGAAAGTTTTGAGATGCATGAGCCATGCAGGCCACCTGCGTGGCTTGCAAAGCGAGCGAAGTACTTTTTGGTGAGCGTGCTTCGAAAAGGGTACTTCTCTCGCTTTGCACTGTTTTTCCCATCCTACTTCGTGTAGCTGCATATGTGCTCAAGTGGCTCATGCATCTCAAAATTTTCTCCCTGTACCGAGTATACATTTCGCCTCACCCCACCTATTTCGGGGTTGTTTCTGCGGCCTTTGCAGGTTTCATTTGTGTGATAAACCGCTATGGCTGCAGCTGGTAGAAGCCGCGAAGTCAGCCTTCCAGCGTTGCGGATAGAAGAGAAGAAACTCGCATCCAGCAGGCCTGCAGGGCGAGAAAGAATTTCCTCGGTAATCTTGGGCAGTCCTGCGGCCCACGTGCCACGACTTGCGGCAAGAATTTAACTGTGCGCAAGAAATCCGGGGGTATTTCTGGGCTGGAGCGAAGTCAGCTTGGAATTGGAGAACCGGAGCGAATATTCTTCTACCGCCAAAGACGGCTCGCAAATGTGTTGTCAACCCTATTTGCCGAGCGATTTTTTGTGAAGTTTCATGCGTCGCGTCGCGTCGTGGAACGTCGGGCTACGGGAGCGACGAGCTACCTCTTACGATCTCCCCAACGAGTGAGCGACAGGTAAAGTACGTACTTACATGCAACATCTCAAAAGCCTGGCTTTCGAAGCGTTCAACACCAAATTACTGGCATAAAATCAGCTCATTGAGGCCAAACGCAGAGGACTATTCAGCCGGCGATCCCGTGGGAAGAGGAGAATGGGATGGTGATGCTGGACATCATATTATTGCTACAGAAGAAGGTACAACTGCAGGTTGGGAATGGCGTATCGCAACCCACTAGTGCTAGTACTCTGTACCATTAAGTACAATCATATCACCACTACTACGACATCGGTCAAGTACTATCAGAAGAATGTACATCCAGAAACCTGCACCAGTTAACCAGACGAGTGATCTCGTCTAAAGTCTGCAGACAGTTTAAGAGCGGCGAAACTCTGAGAACGAGACCACTGGACAACATTTGCAAGCTCATGCATGATCATGGAAATCCGACTTCAATAATCTTATTGACACAAAAACAATTACTCTAATGGATATATCTTAACTCGCAACACTCAAATCTAATATAAAAGCACTACGCTAAAACTAGTAGCTACGAACAATACAGTGCAAAGAAAGCGAAAAGGAACTTTCCTTCCTAACAAATCCGTCACCCGAAATACTCAAAGCTTAATTACCATGTTTCAAAACCGACCACCGACAATGAAGACAATAATACCCAGGAACAATTAAAATTACCATCCAACAAAAGCCACAACGTACGAAATCAGGCCAATCTATATGTAACGCCATCTAGAAACGACACCAAGAACAAGGATGCGATGCGCCATGTTTGTGATACAAGCCCTTAGATAAAGACGAGAGTGAGATTAAGAGAGGGTGAGGGTGGAGGCCGCCGTCATGGATCCCAGAGAAGAGTGCCGAGGGAGGAGGAATAGGAGGAGGAGATAGAGAGGCGAATAATGGTGGCCGAGATGAGGAATAAAGGAAGGTAGAGGGGTGAGAGCCGGAGTACAAGCTAATGTGATCCAGAGTTCCTTGCCACGCCAGTGCCCGAACCTCCCGCCCCATGGGAACCCGAGGTGGTACCGCCCTGGGCCGTTGTGCGTGGACCAGAGAAGGATCCGTCGAGGCCTCTAATTGTTGTGCGTGGACCAGAGAAGGATTCGTCGAAGTCTCTAATAGTTGCTTTCGCGCGCAATTTACCCGACGATCCGGTCAGGTGTTCCGACGACCAAGGCCCATCATTTTTATAGTGGTCCATGAAGTAGTTGGCTTCTTGGAAGCGTATGAATGTATGAATGTAAGTGTGTGTGTTTATTTTCGTGTTTGTGGTAGGTGCCGGTGGAGAGGAAGATGATTGTGTGGGTCCAGAGGCCTGGGGGGTCTGGATAGCTGGTTATATAACAACGAGTAAGTACTTAAGTACCTTTGCACAGCTTTTTATTTCAGGGCGGTGCTATAGTTTCCTTGGGAAATTTATGAAAAGACGCAGTTCATGATGATTGAATCTCGCTGACGGTGTTCGTGAACACAGTTCGATCTTAGGTGCATTGGTGTGCGCACGCTGATAGAGTCCTTTCTTGTCAGTCATATGGGGATGCACCTCAGGTCTGCCTCAGAGAGGCGAAGTATTACAGCCCTAATCGTAATTACATATTCTTAGTCTCACAACATTGCTGGGATATCGGTTGATTGGCGAATGACAGCGGGTGAGAACTTTAATAGTTGAATCTCAAATATTTCACTGTAAGCTATGCCCCACCCTGAGAGGGGAAAAAGTGGATTGCGTTTCTAATATCATGGAGATCATGGGTCACCCCGTGTATAGGGATTTCTAATTCTGTCTACCAGCTAGAGTACCTCTTATATCAGACCTTGAAATATCGACTTAACGTCTGTACCTCACAAGGCAGAGCTGTTCGCTGGGGCTTTGCAACTGCGCTGCGCATTATCTCGGAATCATTGATTGCAGTGATACTGATGCGGTCAAATGGAAAGTCGTGATCGCGCATCTTCAGCCTAGTTATTTATTGGTTGCGCACATGAATCGATTGCGCACTTTACACAGCCTTTTTGGATTACGCACAACGACTGCATATAATGACTCCGCGGAGAAATTAGACCGCAGCGGGGCACTTTGGGACAGCAGCGATGTAGGGAAGCCTCTGTATCGGTCACAAGCAGGAGCCAAGGCTAAAACCCACAGTTTCTTACCTACTACCACCCATTCCGAATTCGCGAAAGTATACTTGGCGCAGGCCGTGGTTAGGCGACTTGGTAGGCACTTGGGTGCTATACGATTTTGCAGTTTGAAGACCGCTCGTGATCTGGCGGGAGCGCTAGACATTGTGTCAACATGGACATGTTCGACTCCTAGATCTTCAGGCCTCGCAGAAACCGCCGCGTGGTTTAAGCAAACCCTCAGCTTTGCAAGCTTATTGGTTTTAGCTGGAGCCTATGGGTCTCGGTATGACCAAAGATCCACCATTCACAGCACGAAACGGCAACTTAAACCCTTTCTAGGAATTTCCAAGCATTCAAATGGAGGCAATATGGATCCGGACGAACTTCTAATCTTTATTGTTGTACCAAATACCGAACAAATTACGCAAAACGACAAAAACAAATCAAAAAAAGCCACCTAAGAAAATTCAAAGAAATCAATCGTACACTCTCGAACAGAAAAAAAGCAGAATACCTCAAATGCAGCGCTCCGTCTATATGATCCCGGGACACCAATCCAACATGCTCACAAATTAAATCAACCGCTTGAACAAATGCAAATCGTCCAAAATCCATCATACCATTCATACCCCACCCTACTACTTCAATACCGGTATACCCCTGGTTCGGCCTCGTATTTATAGGAGCTATGATAGCCATTCGGGGCCATATGACAGTAATTCGTATATCCATAAGCGCCATTCGATGAGCTCGAGGCTGCATGAGCGCGATTAGCGCCATGCATAGATGCTTGTTGAGGTGCCGATGTTGTGTTGGAAAAAACTTTGTCGAGCTCACCGATAGCTGCTGTTGCTCTAGCAACGGAAGTGCTACCCGTTCGATTTACCGAGGAAAACGAATCATTGCTATCTCTGAGATATTGTGGGATGGGTTTATGCTCCGGAGTTGATTGAAAGTGACCGGCGGAGTGGGTCTGACGGGAGGAGGTTCTTTTCGAAGACATATTTGATATCGGGTAATACTCAAGAATCGATAAACTATAAAGAGAGAGGCAGGTTTTTTAAGGTTGAGGAGTATTTGGTGTTGTGTTTGATGTGGTGGGAATGACCGTTCAGTTAGGGGATATATTCGAGATTTATATACTTCGTACATACCTAGGTAAGTACGTATACCCCAGATGATATATGGGAGACAATGGGACCAGGGTCTTGACGAAAACCTGAATTTTGCTAATGGATATAGGTAAGGGCAGTGCTCTGTGTGCGTCTATACAGCTTGCGAAGCCTCCAGGACCGTATCCATCATTTTTGGCGCAGCGTCTGGAAGTTCAGGCTTAGTTGTGTATTGTTTACGAACATGATATTTTCAAGGAACATTTGCGGCTATGTTATGGTTATCAGCAATCGATAGGGAAGCGAAAAGGGTTCGTCACTTGTGCGCACTTATTGTCCCCGTTTGGCTGACATCGATGAGCAGTTGCGCTTATACAAGTGTCAGGGTGAAGAACGCCTATATGAAGGAAAAATTCCAGCTGAACATGGAAGATCATTGCCGAATTAATCTCCGCGGAGAATATTTTGCATATATATGCACATGCAGAAGCCCACGGGTTCAAAATCCCGAGTACGCCTTATGATTATTAATGCATGGTTCAACACTTACAAGGTATATTGACAGGTTATACTGGTACCAAGATGCTACAAGAATTTAGTCCCAGATAATGAATGCATCGGGATTTAGATCTAGAGTGGTTATGACTGGACGTTCCAATATTTGGTTCTAATGCTTGTCATGCAGGCGTTTCTGTAAACGGATTGCTGCTTGCATGAGTGTAGTCAGCAAGCGTTCCGCCCCGCCCCTCGCATTCTCCGCACCGCCTCCGTCGAAACTCCTTATAACCAACTGGACCACTGGACATCGGACTTGCAATCTCCATGAATCGTCTCGGGGCCAATAACTTCCCTTTTTCAAAATGCGCACAGTTCTCAACGTCAGGGATAACGGTCATACGCCAGTAAGCTCTTTCCTTCGGCAAACTTCGAATTAATAGAAAAAAGTTGCTCAAGTTATTCTGCCGAAACTCCGCCAACAATCCAAGACTGAACGGACAAGGTTCCCAACGATTTCGGGGGCTAAATATACCACGAGGCCACTTTATGCGCACACGGTCTACTTATCAGCCTTTCGGGGGCTGAATGCAAGTGTGACTCCCTCCCGGGGCGCTACGGAAGGAGAACGGGCCGCAGTGCGTGAATTGATAGGCGTTCTTGACAAGGTTCCGGCGATACTTTGCGCGTGTTCCGAGTCCGAGCCTTGCGGCGCACTACGGGATTTCTACGGATTGCAATGAGGGTCTTGAAACATCATCTGTTACGGTCGTGGATCCGCGGGAGAATGGATTGTGGGTTTATGGACGATAAGAAAGTTCTGTGGCACTCTTTAGCGGCGGGGTTAATCTCCGCCGTGTGGGATTGACGAATCATCCGCCCTACGCCCTAAGGCAACAACCTTTAGCTATGTACAGAGCAGAAGTGGGTAGTGGGGTTTCCAACTACTGCCCACAGCCCCTGCCGCAAGGCCGACGCGACACTGTCTCTATTACGTGCGGCCATCGTATCGTTTCTTTTGACGGCCGTTTGCAAGGCACTAAAGTGAGACACGTCACGACAGCTGAGACGGTTTGTACAACCACCACCACCCGACATGATTATCGGCGTTCACTTCTTTGGATTACATAGGTATTAACGCCCTTTTTCGAAAATTATATTACTAGTTCACCAGATGAGGTGTACCGGGTTTGAAATCACCCCATATCCAAGAACCCGAACGGTGCGCATCCGATCCGCAGTGCATACATGTACATATTGCGCACAATTGAGGCTTAGATATCTGTCGGGTTGGAAATTCCGGTTTAGAAGAGTGCGGCAACATCGAGGGAGTGGTTGGTTTCTTCGAATGTGTCTGCATAGTGATTATCGGATTCTAGGCATGATGGGGAGGGGGGTGTATTGCCCACCATAGAGTGGATCGAAGTAAGGGAGAGTAGCCAAGAATATCGCCTGGGAGAAAGAATACAGAAATAGGAGGGAGGAACACGGAGAAATGCGTTAGGTCTGAGTGTCGGTGTTTCGATGAAGGAGAAGCTGTAGGAACTTAAGCAACATTAATACTACACGTCATAGAAAAAAAGCAATTTAAGCAATTACTAAGTATGCTAGTCTAAATCTGATATAGTGCGCTAAGTAGTTTGCCATCCCCGCTATGCTATCACCTTGAACCATACTTTAACGACTCACGCTACGCCGCCCTGGCGGAAGGGCGGGCATAAGGGTGGCGAACCGCCTACCAGCAGAGATCATAGAAACCTAAGGGTCTCAAAAGTTCAAAGTGGCAGAATTTGACAAGACGAACCCATCTGGGTAGGAGGTGCTGCGATGATCATGAGGTACATTATATAATTACCGTACGCGACGGCCGTGGCGGGTGCTGAACAGCGCACTTCGCGCATGTCGTCGCCGTTCTTGCCCGCCTCCGCAAGCGCCTATTAAATACCAGATGAGAATAAGGCATTTTTGGGTAACAGTTGTAGCTCTGTTAACACTTAGATAACCACTGGCATCCGGAAAGCGGTTCTATAATGGAAGTCCTCATGACGGGGTTTGAGGGCATTCTATTCTACTGCTAACGTTTCGAAACACCTTTTCTGGGCTGTTGTGGTTGAAACGCCGTGAGCACTCCAGAAGAACAAATTTTGGTGTCGTTATTCTTTTCTTGGGAACAGGTACTTTTGATACCTTTTAGTGCCAGTTGTCCATTGAACCGGGCCATCTCCACAGGCAGATTAGTGACTCTACTAATTTGCCCACTGGCCTGTAACGAGGGTCAAAACTCCTTGGATCGGCTCATGCACCCTAGGTGATTCTGGAATCGAAAATAAAACGGGACGTAGAAACAGCCTAAAAAGCCGTCGTGACGATATAAACTACAACCGTCTTGGGTAGGTTCGTAGAAACGCTCTACAGAAATTCGAGGGTTAATACGGTTGTACAATGGCTGTCATTGGCACTAATAGAATTGTAACTGTCTCCCAAAATGACACATTTTTTCATACATATTATGGAAGGTATACTCTTTGTCCTTCTTCTACTCATCTAACGACCTCCCACTATTCTGGCACCGCCCAGCCGATTCCTATAAGAATCTCATGGCCTGATCCTCCTTAAGTATTAGTCCGGGTGAAATCAACGTTGGACCAGGCCCTGGTCCAACAAACTTGACCTTGTCATATAGATGAAACGGATAACTACATAAGGCCTCTCCCAAGTGTCAACCCAGTTGGCGCGTTTGATGGTTGTGACCTTGCCATTGTTTTCACTCTCGTTCTTCTTTTCACGGCGAACACGCTTCCTCTTAGGCTGTGGGTCCCCAAAGCTTTCAAGATCGTCAGCATTCAGAATTCAAGGGTCAAGTTCTTGACTGAGTATAGAACATACCCAACCATCACCATTTCGGAAAAATCTCTGCCTTTCAGTTCTTTTTCGAACACTGTTCTTTTCAAGTCATCAATCCGTTCCTCTTCCTTCTTCTGCGTAGGCGTCTTCCTTTTCCGCCCTCTGGGTACCGCCGCCGTTCTCTCCTCGGTGACCAAATCGCCTCTCCTCACCACCACAATAATCTCCCCAATCTGATTTGTCGTAGCCTGTCCATCTTCTTGCTCTTCCGACGACTGAACGGCTTTGAAACAGTAGGGATGCAAGACATCGCCGCGTTTAACTCCTGTGTCTCTAGCCCCCGCACGGTATCCGTTGTTGTTATAGCATATCCCGTCGATGGTGCTACGGAAGCTGAAGATTTTATCGGACTCCTCTCCATCCTTAAGCAGTTTGCAAGTGATCCAGAACTCCTCATCGCGCTTGGCTTCGATGTAGCGTGTGATACAGATTCCTGGTTGGTAGCCGCCGAAGGCATCGAGCTTCTTGGAGTCGTAGTACTCCTTTAATCCATTAGGGCGGTCGCGCGTATTTATCGACAGCTTAAATCCGAGTCGGTTGAGGTTCGGCATGTTGACTGGGAGAAATCAGTGGCGTTGTTGCGGTAGGTGTGAAGAAAGGAAGAAAGGAAGGTATCACTAGATATCGAATTATATACGAAGAGATGCTAGCTCCACCATAAACCCGTGTGTTCCATTCTTTCGAAAAATCTGGAGAAGTTGCGGGAGTCTTTTCACCATGACCCGGAAGAGAACAAAGCATAGGTCTGGCGAGCCAACCAAACTGGCATCCATAAGCTCACTCGGAGTTTCTGGAAGCTCACCTGAGCGCTTGGTCTTCGAGAGTACTCAATGTCGGGACCATGTCGACCAGAGCATGAAAAATTTACAAGGTTTCGTTAAGGCGAGCAAGAATTATACTTAAGTAGCTAAGAAGAATCCGCCTTGGATGAAGTGAAGTAAGTAGCTCAAAGTAGCTCAAAAAGAGTGGTTGGTGTTCGGTGGGAAAGGAGCTGGTGGAGGTTGGGAGAGAGTCTAAGCTCATGAGATTGTGGGGAGAAAGCTTCAGCGAACTCTCGCGGCTACTTGGCAGTTAGCGGCGGCTGTTGGCGTGACACTGACACTGACGTATGCGGGGTGCCTTGCTCTCCTTTAATTCGAGATGAGCCGAGCCCTTCTTTTCTTCTTCTGTTCTTCAACCCTATCTCAAGAGCCACGTCGCCTGTAATCTAGATTCGTCACTAATGTCAAAACCGAGCGAAACCATGGTTCAAGATTTGACGAGTCGATGTTTTTCCATAGTACTGCTTAATCGATATACAAATAAGAATTGGACTGGTGGTTAGGGAGGCATTTGTGACGGGGAGATCGACAACAGAACGATATCGATGCTGATCATGATGAATGATTGTTCCCGCTCAAGGATTATTGGAATGGGGGGAATTATTAGGTCTTTCAAAGGCTGTTGCCAAATGGCGGAAGCAAATTAAGTATAGAAGGATCGTTCCCTCGGTTACTCAATTGTTGGCGTAAAAGGCGACTGGATAAAGGTATATTCGCACCTAATTCTAAGCTGGACTCGACAAATTCCGAATGTTTCGCAATTTACAGTTAGTAGCTTCCACAAATGTCGGGTTATAAGTAAACGGGAGATAAATCGATGTCTTCAATGTACTTATTGCACCATAGATCCACGAGAGTATCTAGAGTAGTTGAGGATGTACGTACATACTCGAGGACAGTGCATGTTATCAAGACGTTCCTGATCCGTTTCTGGCGAGACTTAAGACCTTGGAATGGCCTTGGACATTACCAAGACATTTGAGAAACAAATCCTATTGCGTCTCATTGGCACTCGGAACTTGTAGAGTAAGTACTTCAATATCACTCCCTCCAATGGTGCACCGTCTAGACAACAGCCGACGCTGACAAAAACAATAATAGCCCTAACCCTGACACGTGTGCTCGGCCGTGTGATTGGGGTAAGAGCCTCATGCTCGTCACGTCAACCCCGCCGATGTTCCTCCCTTGGAAACGCCCTCACCACCCCATCTTCAATCTTGTAAGGGACAATCTCAACAGCGTAAGAAGCTCATGCACCACTGTCTTTAATATCCTTTACATATTCACAACATGGCGCGCGTTGCCAGTCTTGGATTGCACACACCTTGTGCTCTTCCTTACTGTATCACCGAGCAGCTCCTTTCCGATCCACCGCCTCCGAATTCGTTCACATGGACTACCGGATTACCTCACGAAGAGCTTTTGGTTACCGAAGATGCTGTCATATGGTCGCAAGGCGGGGTCATCCGCCGAGTGTTCCGATATGACCAAGAAAAGGAATCTGTGATTCAGGCAGTCCTCGTATGGTTTCCATCCGACGACCCGCTCGATGCAACAGGCGGGACCCAAAATGCTAGCGGTGACGAGGATGGCGAAGGAGGGGACTACGTTACCGGAGGTTCTGAAGGAAACAAGAGGAAACCGGACTGGGGAGACGACATCAAGGCGAAAAAGCGCGTCAGTACATGGAGTACGAAAACTCGATCGTATGCTACGCAACTGGGGAGTTTTCCTAAGGCTCATACCGGGAGTGGAGGTGCTGGGGGGATCGGTGGAATTGGTACAGCAGCAGACGATGGTGACGACACCGAGGACGAGAGCAAGACCGGCCGCGCGAGGGCACTGATAGTATTCCTGAAGACCCAGGCCTTTGTTTACTTTCTATCAGGCACGATGCACGTTATGCACCTTCCGTTCGAAGTCCAACGCGCAATACCGGCACCTCATGGGTTGATCTTGCAGCGAAAGCATGTGCAATCCCCGCCTCCTCCAATGTTCCTCACTGGCAACTCATTCGCCCTGAGGCCACCGATTACCCCGAAGGACTTACCGAGCCTTTTTACTCTCACTGATCCACTGTCTGAACCTGGCTTGGTGATGACTACTACCAACACCCCGTGTACCGAAGAACTTATGTTCATTTCTCCTTCATCGGAGCTGGATGCCGAGCAACAAGACGCGCCATTTGGGAAAACGCCTGCCAGTAATCCTGAGGTTATATTCGCAGTAACGTACGATTCTGGACGGTCACAAATTACTGTCTGGCAAGTGCGATATGTTCCGCAAGACAAGCCGGTTAATACCCAGCGTCGTACTCCATCTGCTTCTGGAACTCTTTCTCGTCGCCGATCATCGTTTGGGCCAGGGACTGGTGCGACAACTCCTGTTGCGGGACCTGGTTCTGTTGCATCAACTGCAACATTATCCGCAAAGCCTGGTCGGGACTCATTTGGCGGAAGCGATATTTCATCACTGAACGTGCTTGGCGAAGATTTTGAGACTGTTGGTGGGCGGAGGTCTTCACGCCGTGTTTCCTCAATGATGGCACGTGCGGACTTGTCGGGGAATCACGATGCTGGTCAGCGATTTTCTGATGTCTCGGGCTCTCTTGGTGCTTCTTTCGGAGGTCCACCGGCTCCACAGAATACAATGATATTAGATGACCAGCCTGTTGATGAGTTACTCAACGAGCTTAACATGGGCTCCCTGGGTATTGGTATGGATGATTTGGGCAGTTATGATGGAGAAGGTTTGAAACAGGAGATTTTGATGCACAAACTCGAGAGCTTCCCCTGCAAGTTTTCGGAAGGTAGTCAATCTGGAATGGAAAGGTTGTCTCGAGTGTTTACGTTACGGGATCCTCCATCCGTTGCTGCCGCCACTATAACTGGAAAGGAGTCACCCGGAAAGAAAGTGGTACTGTTCGTGATGAATCGGGATGAGCGAAGTCTTACCCAGCTCACCTTTAACATTCAGGTGCATTCAGCGGTTCCGAAAGGCTACTCTCGCAGATCGAGCGCAAAGTATGGTGCTGGAGCTGTAACAATGGGATACACTCCTGTGCTGGCGGACTCGCAGAAGAGAATTGATGTTATTGATGCTATAAAGATTCAGGATAGTGGTGCTCAGAAGGTGTTGCTCTTGACAGACGATGGGAAGTTCATCCTGTACTCTCCTTGGGGTTGTTCAATGGAGATCATATTACCACCCACATTGGCCCGGTGGAATCCGAATGTTATCGGAGAGAACGGAAGTAGACGAGGCAGCAGAAAAAAGGATTTCGCCAGGACTCTTAGCACAACCCCTGACACCTACCGACGACTCGAGTATTCAGAGCCTGGCGGACGACTTACCGTGGTTGATGGAGACGGTGTTGGTCATAGAATTAGCATCACTTTGTCGCCGCGAGAAAGTGCAACAAAGAGCTGCTTAGAGACCCTTCGGGTAATTCTGGGGGGATCAGCAGGCGCTCTTGCAGGCGAAGGGATATATGCTGCATGGATGGCCGTTTCCAAATGGATGCTAGCTACTTCGGACCCCGAAGCAGGTCTCTTACCTCGAGACCCCAAAGGAACGCCACCAGCCGACGAATGGAAGGCCTTCGTTGTAACTCTGTTTTTACTTGCAGTCCCAGTGCTTCCGGAACCGAAACCGCAATCGCGTCGGAAAAGCGCTTTCGTGAGAAGTACTTCCATGGTGGCCGAACGAGAGTGGGAAGAACTTGCTAGCCACGAGGGTGACTGGGGTAGTGCTCCAGAGTATTTGAGAAATACCCCTTGGAAATGGATGATAGAAGAGCAGGACGAAAAGACCGCGAAGCAGTCATCATTGGCGGCAAAGGGGAAGGGTTCGCTTAGTGCTGCCACATCAGAAGGTCGATTGACGAACAAGTTCATCACCGATTGCATTTCGCATGCACGTCAGTTCTTAAAGTCGCCAATGGGCGAGGCTCAAAAGGAGTTCTTCGGCAAACCGGGAAGTATAGAGGAAATCAGGAGGACCGGGTTAGCAGTTGCATTGGTGGCATTGCAGCTGTTGAGGGAAGAGTGGAAACTTGATATTGCAATGGAAGGGCCATCACGCCGACTTTGCCCAGTACTATGCCAGGTTGCAACATGGCTAGGATGGGCTAGGTGGGTTGAGGAGTATATGCTGGAAGATGTAGAGATGGTTGGATGGGCATATGATGACTGTTGGTTATTCCACCCGATTATAAGATTTAGTCTGACGTCAGCTTGTAGCCCGAATCACCGTTGTTGATGTTCCACAGGAGCCTTTTTCACCGCCTGATATCTATGAATGGTTGATGTCGTGCTTAAGAGGGACATCGACAAGCCCTTTTATGGTTCTGCAGGATATTGTTGCACCTTCCGGCCCACCGCCTTCAAGTAGCCAGTCGTCACAGCGCCCTAGGAATCCATTTTCTCCTCCTCCGGCGCCACCGGCACCACCCGCCCAAAAGCCCGTCTTCGCAAGGCTTACTCCAAGAACACGAACTATTACGGCCCTATATACCACCATTGCAACGCCCGGAGCAACAGAGGTAGACATTGTCGAGAAGATGGTTGAGTTAAAAGTCAGCTTAGCTAGCCTACAGAGATTACCAGAGGGAGTTGGAGTCCGTCTCAGAGAAGCAATAGCTAGATGCCAGGAACAACCGCCTACAATCTGGGGCGTGCCCGCGCTTGATCTTGTCGGTCGAAAAGATCTCAGGATGCTTATTGAACCTACCAAAGGAAGAAGGGAAGCCGGTAACCAAGGGAAAATTGCACCCTCCCACGAGGCAATGCGGGATGTTCATATGATTTGTGGTTCAACATTCGACACGGATATCATAGGCAGTTACGACCCAATGGCAGAACATGACCGGCAAGCCGTATCGAGGTTGCTGTTCAAGGACGATCGGAGGCTTTTTGAAGCTGCGAAGCTGCTTCAATCCAGTAAACCCGCTCATGCGAAGTGCTTTCCACAACCTCACTGGACTGAGCAGGAGACGCTAGAAAGTTACAAAGAGATTGCCGGTCGCGTTGCCATGCGTACGCTGGCTGTTCCAGCTGGACGGGGACTTTTCCATTTTTCAGCTCGGATCCCATTATTGACCGAAAGGTTTCCGGTGCTAGGGTTTAACCTCAATTGCATTATTAGGCCGGCCAATACGACTGTCGCCGCAGAAAAGAACCTCTTTGTTGAAGAGAAAGTCTCCTGGGCCTTCTTTCATGCAGGAGTAGCAGCAGGCGTTAGCATATCCCGCGAGGCAAAAGAGATTGATACTTCATGGATAGTCTTCAACAAACCACCAGATCTTACAAATCGTCATGGTGGGTTCCTTCTCGGATTAGGTTTGAACGGGCATCTCAAAAATATCGCAAAATGGCATGCCTACAACTATCTTACACCGAAGCATCCGATGGTTTCTATCGGATTACTTCTAGGAATGTCGGCTAGTTTCCTCGGTACCATGGATAGCACCATCACGAGGTTGTTGTCGGTTCATGTCACTCGATTGTTGCCACCTGGCAGTGCGGACCTTAATGTCGCCCCACTTACCCAGACTGCAGGTATCATGGGAATTGGCCTTCTGTATGCTAATACTCAGCATCGGCGAATGAGTGAGATTATGCTCAGCGAAATAGAGTACGTGGAGGAGCAAGACTCATGTGTTCCTTCCGATACGCTTCGCGATGAGGGCTACCGTCTTGCTGCCGGTTTCGCATTAGGATTCATCAATCTGGGATTTGGAGTTGATTTAAGAGGTCTCCACGACATGCGACTGGTGGAACGCCTGCTAGCAATAGCCGTTGGTCCAAGGAAGGTTTCTATTGTTCATATCCTTGATAAAGCAACGGCTGGTGCTACAATCGCCCTAGCATTGATTTATATGAAAACGAACGACGAATCGGTTGCAAGTAAAATCGACGTGCCTGAAACCGCTCACCTCCTCGACTATGTGCGACCGGATATATTCCTACTTCGAACCGTTGCCAAAAATTTAATAATGTGGGACAAAATTGAAGGTTCATTTCATTGGATCCGCGAGAACTTGAGACCTTTCCACAGGGATCGGTACATGATGATGACTATAAAGGATATGGAAAGTGAAGACTTACCATTTTATAACATCATAGCGGGACTGTGCTTTAGCATTGCGTTGAAATATGCAGGCACAAGTAATGAAGCTATTCGCGATATTCTGATACATTATTTGGACCAATTCATTAGGCTATGCTCCTTATCAGGTATGTTGTATGTGCGCACTTCGCTTGTATTCAGTTCTGATGAAACATCTAGCCTCAAATTACGATCAGAATCTTGCGAAGGCAACTATTCGCAACTGTCAAGATCTGCTTGCACTGTCTGCTGCCACGGTTATGGCTGGAACCGGAGATGTTGTTGTTTTTCGGCGTCTTCGGCGCCTCCACGGCCGTGTCGATACTGATGTACCTTATGGTTCGCATCTGGCTGCTCATCTAGCGATGGGCGTCATATTCCTTGGAAATGGGTCATTTACGTTTGGGACCACGAATCTTGCCATCGCATCCCTTTTGTGTGCATTTTATCCCCTCTTCCCGACCACCCCCTTGGACAATAAGAGCCATCTGCAAGCGCTTCGACATCTCTGGGTATTGGCGGTTGAGAACCGTTGCATCATTCCTAGAGACGTTGAAACAATGAGGCCTACACAAATTCCAATCACCATTGCACTTAAGGATGGTCAAGAAATTCAACGCGTCGCTCCATGTCTCTTACCCGATCTGAAGACAGTCGCCAGCGTCACCACTACTAGTCCCGCACATTGGACCGTGGTTTTGGATTTCCTCAACAGCGAGGGTCACCGGCTGGGCTTCGAAAGGAGTCAGAGTATCTTTGTCCATCGGAGAAGCGCACACGCAAGTCAAAGCACCGTATTCCAGGCTGCTCTACAAGCATTGGATGATATCGAGAATCTCAAGGCTCCTCTGGAGTGGCTTGGCTCGTTGAGCGCATTTGCTGGGCTAGACAAAGCTGAGAAAGCTCTGATCATCAGGGAGGGCGAGAGAGGCGGTGGGGAGTGTGTTGATGAGCGATTGGAGTTGGAGTACGCGTTGCGAAGCGCCGATAACCGCGGCAGGCTGAGAGGTGTTGCTGCTGTGGCGGCCAGGAAGGAGGGTGAAGGAGGTCTGTGGATTAGTGATGAGACCGCGGAGAACCTGAGAGCCGGTGTTTGGGTCAACGGAGGGGGTTAAACGATGCGATGCCAGTGATTTAGTGCTCTATGGATTCGGCGGCGTTACGGATGCGTGTTCTTTTCATGGCGGGCTTTTCCTTGCTTCTTGCATCATAGCATTTTCTGGCGCGCAAAATGAAGTTTCTTGTATACTTTCGTTTCCTCTGTGATTTTCTAGAGCTCAGAGATAAACCTCGAAGTCAGGTTAATTACCAGTTTAATCACTGCTTCTGTTTTTTTTTTTTTTTTTTTTCGTAAAAACACCACTACCACCACCACCACCATCACCACCACCACTCTACCTCCCATCTCCCTTCCCCAACCCCAACCCATTCTTAACCCACCCCTCCTCCCCACCCGCAGCTCTAACAACATCCCTAACCGCCTCCACTTCCTCAATCCCCTTACCCTCACCAAACCCCACAACCCCATGTTCCTCCCTAATCCCACCCCCACAAAGCGTACAACTCTGCCATCGCATCGCCTTAACCTTCTTCACAAACCTCCTCACTTCCTCCACCCCGTCACCGGACACAAACAGCAGTCCGGGATACCCACGTTTGTAGACCCCCCGTAAACCTAGTTCTTTCGAGAGCGCGCGTAAGGCGGTGACTTTTTTGGAGGAGAGAAGGTGGTGGAAATGAAATAGTGCTATTGCCATGATGGAGGAGGAGGATCGAGGTTGAGGGGGGGGGGAAGGGGCTTGGCGTTGACGTAAGTGGTGGTATGGCAATGGGGTAGAGTAGGTCAGCGTATAACTAATACATAACAGTGGTACATGTTTAGACTAAACATATGCGTGTTAACATACCAAATTTAACAAACGCCGTGCTTTCCAGCTTTTGAATAAAGAGTTCCGACCCATACGCCAAAATTTCTTTCAATTTGGTCAGCGGAAAAAAATGTTTGGCGGCGTCTGGGTCGAAATAAATACTATATATACGCAGCAAACAAACTTGAAAAAAAAAAACCCCTAAATGCGAGAGAGTAATGTACCAATGTCATGGATAACGATGTTGGAATGGTTCATTCACGAAGGCACGACCTAACGTACGGTGAGTGCGAGGAAAAATGAGAGGGTGGGGGGAGGGGGGGGGGTTGTAGGCATGGCTAAGAGGGTACCTACCTACTAAGTATCGAACCGGGACTGCCAGAGGGAGTGTATCGGGAACTATCAGCGCGAACTCGTTCCCGGGTTCGGGTTTTGGAGAAGCAACATCATGTGCACTCACTAGGAAACAAAAATCCGGGGTGTCCCGGGTGACCCCAGGATAAGCCCAATGTGATATTAAAACTCTCCGTGATTTTTGTTGCCGGCACCTGCTGCTGCTGCTGCTCTTCCCACTAGTTGCGCCCTGTCTATTGCTATTGCTCTGCTACTGTGAGTTGCTCCAGCTTCTCTGACTTTCTCTACTAAGTACGTATACCACGCACCCCCCGATCCGGGGGGTCATAGCACGCTGTTTGAATCTAGAACCCATTGCGGGTGTAACCGATAATTTTCTTTTACCGCCGCGAATTTTAGAGCCTCCAGACCCGTTTATGATGAGGATTCTAACATGGAATATCGCACGAAAATTCCCCGGGCCACGACTACCCGCCTCGTCTCCTTAACACCCCAAATCATCTCCATCTCACTGTTTTGGAACGCCTATATTCTTTCAAAAAACCCCACACCCTAAGAATACATACATACATGCATACACTTCACCAGGAAGCCCCCCCCCCATTATCATCATCATGATCATCCTCCCCGCTATCTACTCATAATACCCCCTCGGCCACCCCACCCCCTTATTCACCCACCCCCCCTCCTCCACCACCGGCGTATCCAAAAGCACATCCAAATGATTCCTCCCCTGTGCATCTCTTCTAACCCCATACCTCAAATGCGTATTCCCAAACAACCCCGCAATCTCATTTCCCGTAGCCGCACACCCACTTTCTCCAAGCCTCAACATCAACGGCCTCAACAACCTCGCCGTACTCAAAAAGCTCTCGTCTTTACAAAACACCGTGTTTGCGACTATTACTGTTCCGATTCCGAGTAATAGTTGGGATACGAGTAAGGAACCGATTATTACCCATACCCATCGCCATTTTACTTGTAGGAAGACTCCGATCCAGGGACGGTTACCCGGGATTTCAATGCGGGGGTTGTTGACGTCTAGGACGGCGATGGACCCGATTGCGAAGCGCGCGAGGTTGTATTCCGCGGAAAAGGCGGCGGATTCGCCGGTGAGGTTGTACCAGTTATCCCAAGGGGAGGCGGAAGAGAAGACGTCTAGTTGGTAAGCCATTTTTTTTTCTGGGTAAGGAGTCCAGATTGAGTTTGAGCCTATTGATGAGGCGGCGCGGACGGCGACGGGGTCGGGGAGGATGTGTTGTTGGAGGGATGCGTTATGGACTGTTGAGATGGTGGTGGAGCAGTTGAAGAAGTCACCGGGGGGGAGGGGGTTTTGGTTGAGTTCGTCGTTGTGAAGGAAACGGTAGACGTATGTTAGCCCGCAACGGGGGCCACAGAGGAATTGGTTTGGGTCGATGGTGTAGGATTCATTGGCGAGGAGGGCGCGCTCGGTTTCGTTGGCGTGGACGTTGGGATTGAAGTATAGGCTGTTTTATGGGGTAAGTGTGG
>MU122111.1:817891-836712 GCA_014904905.1 Wilcoxina mikolae CBS 423.85
CGCCAAATGATGTGCAGTAACTACTGTACCGACAGATTCGGTTAACGTTCGGACTGATAAAAGGCTAGAATTAAGCTGAATGACAAGATGACCAGGGACAAACTTCAGATGACACACACTCTCTCTAAGCTTCGGACCAAACAGATGACGTTCGAACCTTATCTGTCGGTACAGTATAATGACGACGGAAGTCCCGTGTTTGAGTGAGAATTTGTGACTCTAGATCTGGCAAAAGATATTCGCGGGCGGATATACAATTATCCGGCCACTCTGTATGAGATAGCCGGGTGTACATGTAGGGTGGGTATACATTCACACGCATGCAGCCTTCCGTATTTATCCTAGGCCTAGGGATACTGTCAATGGATAGAAAGAAGATCAACTCACTTCATTGCGTGCAAGTTAGTTCGTAGATACCTCCGAGTGATAGCCTATGATTACCATCCTCAGGACTATCGTCGAAGATTAGATTTCTTCATATCAACAAGTAATGGCATGTAATCAATACGTTTAAGATCGATTATAACTTAAAGCTTGAGCAAAATTTAAGTGTCTCTATGGTCTATGGTTCTCACGATTCAGATCAACCTTCAATGATTTGCGCTGCTTTGCGACGCGTACACGGGCACAGTTTTGTCGTAGAAGATCCACCGCTCAATATATTAATTAAATTTCAGAAGACCTCACATTTACTCCTGCTATCCCATAATCACCACCACCATCCACCATCCTCACTCCTCCGCCCACCTCCTCTCCCTCACCCCCCCATCCTCCCCTCTCCAAGCCCAATACTCCCCCAGCCTCATCTCCGAATACTTCTCACACTCAAACTCCATCTCAATCTCCTCCGTAACATGTTGTACCAGCGCACACAAACCCCTTCATCCCTATCAGCAACCCTTCATCCCCCCCCCAGAGTAGCGTCTTACCAGAAAAACCCGGGAACCCCACGAAACCGATCCACCTCCTCGAACAGTTCCTCCTCATCCTCGATTGTGGAGTTGCTGTGGCGGTTATAGCTACGTACATACTCTTTCAAAAACTCGCGGCGCACGGAGCGGGTGGGGAGGAGGGAGTAGTTGCATTCGAAACCGGCCCATTCGGAGAAGTGGTTTGCGAGGTCGAAGGCAGCGGGGCAAGGAAGGGAGTATCTATTTTTTGTGTTAGTTTGTGAGGGAAAAAGGGGAGGGGGGGGAGGAACTCGTAGTCGATGAAGGTGACGTCGGAGGAAGGGGTGGGGTGGAGGATTATGTTGCCGCTTAGAAGGTCGCAGTGGCCGAAGACGAGCTGGAGTTATTAGGGTTGAGATTGATGGATGCATGGGAGGGGATTCTTACGCGTGTTGTGGTCCCAAGTTCGAGTACTAATCGATCCAATTCCTGCTGTAATGTTGCTCTACGTTCCGCTTCCGAGGGAGTAACGGTTGGAAGCGCGGAGATCCATCGCTGCATTACCGTCCAGATGTTTTGCTCCACGGAACCTTTCCCGCCGGCTGATTCAGAACCCTCACCCCCAATAGGAAGCACCCCATGCCACTCCCCCAACTTTCGTGCAACCCCACACCAAACACATTCCTTTCCCAGATCTTGGGGTTTACAAACCTCCCCTTCGACAAAGCGATAGAACAGGCCGTTTTCGAAACGTGCAAGCAGAGGCGGCGCAAGGTTGTACTGTGAAAGTAAACAATGAGTCTTAAACTCTCCTATATTCCGAGAGTCAGCTGCGGTTCATTGAGTTGAACCTGAGGCATACGTTCGCGGTCAACTAAGATATCTGTGCCCTTCCCGTATACTCTTAACAGGACTGCTTCGTTGTCGTCGTCTGGGGTTTTGTGCACGGCTTTGAGGAGCTGCGGCGGTAAGCCTTGGTTTGTGGCTGGGTATGTGTGAGACTTACAACGTTTGTAGTGCCGTCCGAGAAGGGTTTGAATTCGACTGAGCCATCGGGGCGTGGCCACGAGGGGAAAAGGGCGTAGAGTAGTTCGAGCCGTGAAGTGTTGGGCGAGGAAAAGTTGTAGGAGAGGGGGATGTATTGAGGGGTATTGCGGCAGGATGTAGACATTTGTTTGGGCACGATTAAGAGGGATGGGTTTGTGGGTGCAGGTGCAGTGGAGAAATGGTTGAAATATTGGAGCACAGCTACGATACAGTGCAGTGTCGTGTGATCGACAGCAGGTCACCGGTAAGACGGCATTTGTATGTACGCAGAGTACTGCCGTACATTGAAATCTGCATAGGGGATTTTATTCGCCGGGTTTCCAACGCTCTCTTGGGTTGCAGATGAATAGAAGCTGCTGCTGGCGTCAGGTATGCCCCCAGGAGTGTAACAAGTTAGACCGGTGATACAGGATTTACATATCGGGCCGCGCCATTCCCTTTCTTCCGGCCAATCTGAAAATATAACAAAGCTTTTGCTGCATGGTTGTCTGCATTAGGGTTAACCCCGTTCCGGCCACGATACTGAACCTTAATGTCTCTTAAGATTTGGCTGAGGTCTATTTGGTTATGCAGAATCTCCCTAATAGCAAATCCATTAGCCTCTGCGAGCTTACGAGCGAGACAACGAGAGATTGGGGACCACACAAGGTAAGATAACGGTCATCCATCCAAAGCCGGGGGGGCGGTCACCAACAATACCAACAAGACCAACCCGCTGACAACGATTTTTTGCGAATTTAGTAGTATCAATCGCTGTCTCTAGTCCTCATCACCCACTTCCGCAGACACTAACGGAATTTCTAGCTGTCCTAGATGTCTTGACAACTTTGTTAGTACGAACCACAAAATTCGCAGGTTCACGATTGAGGTCAGGAGTTCTTCTGTGACCCATCAATGTAATGGATCCTCAACAAAGATATAGACTGTCTCACGACTCAGGCATGTTTTGTTGGAGTAAGTATATTAAGCCGAGCGGGCATGCGCACGACAACGGATAGATAGCAATGGCACACGACAGTCTCTGAGACTACGCAGAGGGCATATTTCCCATATCACTTCACCGTTCGTGATCACTCGAAGACGACCAGAGCATACTTCATATAAAAGCCCTGGCCATACCTAATAGAAGCTCTCGCCAGCTTCTTTCTACGTGTTTTGCCACCTCGTTGGACACATAAATATCCCCTCTCCCACCCCCTCTCCCTCCCATCACCATCCACATCACCATGTCTTCCCCAACCGAAACCACATCCACTTCGTCATCCCCTCCCACCATGTCATCCCCAACCTCAAGCCCTCCCACATCACCATCCATATCATCCCCAACCTCAAGCCCCCTCCTCTACAAATACACCCACCACAGCCCATACCTCTCCCTCAAGTCCGCTTCCGGTCTCTATCTACACCTAGAATCAGGCCGGCGCATCCTCGACGCAACCTCCGGCGCCGGCGTCTCCGCACTCGGCCACGGCAATCCCCGGGTAAAAGCCGCAATTGCAGCCCAGCTGGACGAAATAGCTTACTGTCATCCTGGGTTTTACAAAACCTCCATCGCCGAGAAGCTCGCGGATTTTCTCGTTTCGTCAACCCACAGCGCAATGTCCCGCGCTGTTCTTACCGGCTCTGGTACCCTCCCCTTTACTCCCTCCTAACCACCACACAGGCTCAGAAGCAGTCGAAACAGCCCTAAAGCTCGCACGACAATACTTCCTCGAGCTATCGCCCCCGCAGGAGTCCCGATCCCGGTTCATAGCCCGGGAAGGATCATGGCATGGTGCCACCCTCGGCGCATTATCGGTAGGCGACTTCAAGGTTAGAAAACACCTATTTGAGCCGCTGCTACCCGGGAATGTCACGCGCGTGTCGGCGTGTAATGCGTACCGCGGTATGAGGGAAGGGGAGGAGGAGGGGGAGTATGTAGCACGCCTTGCGCAGGAGCTGGAGGAGGAGTTTGTACGGCTGGGTCCGGAAACAGTGTGTGCGTTTGTGGCGGAGCCGGTGGTTGGTGCGGTATGTATCACCCCCCACCCCCCAAGTGATGATGGCTGAGGGTTCAGGCGCTCGGGTGTGTTCCCTCCGTCCCGGGATACTTCCAAGCGATGAAGGCCGTGTGCGACCGGCACGGTGCGCTGTTGATCTTCGACGAAGTGATGTGCGGGATGGGACGAACAGGTACACTCCACGCATGGGAGCAAGACGGTGTTGCGCCGGATATCCAAGCAATCGGTAAGGGTCTCGGAAGCGGGTACGGTATTATCTCCGCGGTTCTTGTCAACTCCCGAGTCGTGTCCGCTTTACAAGGCGGGAGTGGATACTTTGCGCACGGACAGACGTATCAATCCCACCCGGTTGGATGTGCGGCAGCACTAGAGGTGCAGCGGGTGATCCAAGATGAGGGGCTTCTTGGTAACGTGCAAAATATGGGGAGTTATCTTGAGGGCCTGTTGAGGGTGCGGTTGCGGGGGTGTAAGTATGTGGGGGATATTAGAGGACGGGGATTGTTTTGGGGGATTGAGTTTGTGAAGGATAAAGAGACGAAGGAGACGTTTGAGCCCGGGTTGAAGGTGGCGAAGAGGATTCATGATAGGGGATTGATGGAGGGGTATGATATTGGTCTTTTTCCGGCGACGGGGAGTGCCGGTGGAGGGTGGAGTGGGGATCATGTTCTGCTGGCGCCGCCGTATGTTGTGGGGAAGGAGGATGTGGAGGAGATTGTGAGACGGTTCGGAAGGGTCGTGGATGATGTGTTTAAGGAGTTGGAAGAGGGGATGGGAAATCTGTGAGAGTTGTGTTTTTTTTGTTTTTTTTTGTTAAAAAGGGTTCATGGGTTTTTTTAGAGCGGAGAAGTACTATTGCAATTGGAAATAAGTAGATGTCATGCTGGAGTCCGGGTTGATAGCAGGAAACATCGAATGAGTGGTTTCTTTTGTGATTCGGGATGGGTGGTAGATGTTGCATGTCGCCGCTGTTCAACCTTAACCGCACAATATATTTTTGCAATCAAGCAGCCTACCAAATAAAGTTTTCGACGGCGAGATGGTGGATACATCGAGATAGCGGAATCTTATCAATCGTACCAAATCGAAGGGCAGGACGCCCAGATCGGAAAGTACATGTACGTAGATTTGGCGGCAATCCTCTATCTTAGTGTATCCACCATCTCACCGTCCAGGACTTTACTGCATGCAAAAATGGGGATTTTTTAACGACAGTCTTAAGACCACTATCATTGCAGGACGGTTACCCAACTATTTGGATAATTTGACAATTGGCAGATGGTCAAAAACGCTGTTAACTGTCGGTCTTACGACTGCCGTTAAAAATACCCACTTTTTTGCATACTAGATAGTCCATGAGAGGTAATTCTAGGGCTTCTCCACGTTGGTCATGTTGTGTTTGTAAGTGTGTGATTCGAATGGGACAGCGCTCAGTACATAGCTGTCCAATATACGTATGATCTTCGTACTACAACTAACCGGTACCCCATACTTAATCGGTTTGCGCACACGACCAGAAAAAGTGGGGAAAATGGCTCAGAGCTTGACTTTTGATCAACTGCCGGCGCTGGTTTGATTCAGTTGGTTAACTGGAACAACGTTATAGCGGGAAAGTCCTTGGCAACTACCGTACGGCCTATAATCTGATTAAACAGGTTAGTTGCATATTGCATATGAGACCAGATATTTTTATTCGTCTTTTTCTGAGCTCCGTATGGCTGCTTCAATACTGAACTATGAGGTTCAGTTGTAATTGATGCCACCTACACGTACTAGCAACAAAACTACATGTATGTCCTAGGTTTGACTAGATTATACGGATTAGCGAATTAGAGGACCCAGATGTCTGAGCTCTACTGCGGGGGTTATCCTATTCAGATATAGATAATGAGTTTTGATCGTTGGGCCTTGACACATTTTGTAGGTCACCGGAATTTAGGTAAATGTAAATAATCTCGATTAGGACATCCCGGGCTCTATACACCACCCCATGAACTCTGGCCAATTATTGTGTGAATTAATCAGTGGGTCGCAGAGCTTCCGGAATGTGTGCTGGAGTTAGTTTTGGAGGTCCGGAAGGGAGGGGGGGGTGGTGTCTAGATATGAATATTAGAACGCTGGTTTTCCAGATTTTGGGGCTTTAATCCGTCAGTAGATTTCCCCTTCTGAATTGGTTCTAACCGCAGGGAAGGAAGCCACTATCACTACTATTATCTTTGCTACGGGCTTCTACTCCTGAACATCGCCGCACACCCTCGATAACCCAGTCTTAGAGTACACTTTGCGGCCTCCGGATTCTCTTTTAACCCCCAGCTCGTATACTGGCAAGTTCCATCCAACCTTCATTAGCTATATGTATCTTACATCTAATCGAGTATAGGGTAGCGAGAAGTTCAGTTCACCATAGCAGCGCCTGTACCCAACCTATTATCTACAGCAAATCCGTAGCTACGAGCAGGATCCAACATGGAGCAGTTCCTTGCGGTCGACTGCAATACAGTTCGCATGCTCTGTGACCTTGGAGTTTACGAATATGTCATTGTTGGTAGCGGAATTGGCGGAGGCATATTGGCCGAGGAGCTGGCTAAGAAAAAGAGAAAAGTTCTCTTAATTGAAAGAGGAGGACCAACATTCTCGACACATATCTGCAACACCGCCCGTCCCGATTTTAGCCGTGGCAAGGACGATTCTCCAGAAGGAAACGAGGTCGTATACAACACCATCAAACAAAGAGTACAAACTGCGGAAGACTCCGAGCCATATGTTGGCGGTCCTATATATTGCCTCGGCGGCCGCTCCAATATCTGGGGACTCTGGATCCCCCAAATCGACAGTGATACGCTCGAGGAACACTTCCCCAAGAAGATAAGCGATGATCTTCAAGGATATGCGTATCGTAATGCCTTCAACCTTGTGACGAACCATTCTCAGACTGATGGAATTTACCCTGAGGGCATCCTTTCAATCGATGAGCTGAACGAAGCGAAAGAGGCGCTGGGAAGGGTGCTCGATGGAATGATCTTACCAGGCCACTCGATCGGCCTTGGACCAATTGCGACAGAGCTAATTTCTCCTGCACCATATCGCTTTCCGCAAGGCGCTTACAGCGCTGTGGTCCCACTCCTCAACAGGATTTATGCTAGGGATGAGTATTTGACGGTCCTTATGGATACCGAAGTCCTTCAAGTCAACCATGGTATCAGCGATGTGGAACCCAATGGAGCATCGCAAGAAACTCCGAATTCCCGGGGTAGAATTCCTTGTGACGGGTATGAAGCCTCATTATTCTCATGATTTCGTGATGCGTGCTAACAATATGTATACACAGATTGATGTATGTCAAGTCACTGACGATCCGTACAACGTCCAACAAACAGATAAACCAGATCTGCACCGAGAGATCAAAAGTCATCCTTTGCGCTGGGACTATCGGCACAGCTACGATTGCTCTCAACAGCGGCCTTCAATACTGCAACCCTCCTGACAGCAGCCAGAAATGCCATCACTCTCTAGTTGGAAAAGGACTGATTGACCATGAGATTTGGGGAGTGAGATTCGCCAAGATGAGGGGTGATTTCCCATCAAAGGACCCAATGAATCTTCAGTGCATGATAGATATCTGCGGCTCTCGAGCTCTCTTGACCGTCACTATCAATGCAAACTTCTTCCTTGCCGGCAGTACATCCCTTCCTATTGCGGAGTATTGGGAAGTGAACCCGATAGTGCCAATGCTGCCAATGGATCCTGAAAAAGGCCGCCGGGATATCAAGAATAGCAGTTTTGACACAATTGCCGTATTGATTGAATTCGGAGCCGAACTGGATAACCGCAATGAAGTACTCAAAATTCCAGCGCCAGATCCAGTTATTCGTATCAGACGTCGACATACACACACCGACGAGGAATCTCAAGAGGAGATGCAGGATTTGGCGACAAGGATTAGGAATACCGTCATGTACTGGCTGAACCCGGAACCCTTTCGGGGTGGTATTCCGATCGAACTTCCGAAAGCTCCACGCCTTTCGCTACTGGGGTTTGGGGTTTTCTCACACGAAGTTGGCACGATGCGAATGGACGGGCCTGGGAATCGCCCGGGGGTTGTTGATGAAAACCTTCAGGTTCACGGATTCTCAAATCTCAGTGTTTGCGATTTGTCGGTTTTTCCATACAGTCCTCCAGCCAATCCAACTTTGACTTTGACTGCGCTTTCTCTGCGGTTGGCACAGCACTTAACAGCCGAAGGTGGTGATACAAGGTCCGAGTCTGAGAGTTCTGATTCCTCGGTTCAACAATAAAATGCTGGGACGGTACGACTTCACAAGTTTCAGGGTTTTTCCTTTGATATTTATGCAACAGCGGAGCACGGATATGCATATATGTCTTGGCTACCTTGGTGTTACGAATTTCCTTGGTGCGATTGATTCTTTCCTTTCTCTCCACGCAACGCCAGTGTACATACATGTCATGCAGCAAATGATTTGTTTTCTCCCTTTCATTGGGTTTTGTTATTGCTATGGGGCACGACTGCCCAGAAGCTTGAGTGTTGCCGAATTCTTAAGCAGCATTTCTATTTTGTCTGTGGGCTTTACATTTGTCAGATTTTCTTCCTCAGGGTTTTCGGATTTCACAATTCTACTGCCACCGTTTCCTTGACAGTTCCGTTTGTTTCTCTGTAGCTCTCCTGAAAAATCAAAGCCCGAGCTAGGGTTAAACGTTGTATCGCATTGTGCTTGCACAGAGAAATAGGATAAACCGCTCTCGAAGACAGATGTTTTCCAACACTGTTGCTTCTTCTTGCCAATCAGCTTTGGTGCGCTAAATACGGACGACGTTCCATCGCGACCTTCAGGTTCCCGCTACTCTTTGCTCGCTCAATTGCTCGTCCAATTGCTTGTATCATCCGCTTTAGGACGAAGGAAAAACTGCTAAAACTATTCTCACCGTCGACTAAAGTTACCGTTATTGATTTACAAACACATGTCTCTACTACTTATTAAGGTTTGGAGTTGATCGGCAACACAGGTGCTCAAGTGGTGACAAAGAAGCAGGTTTTTATGATCACAGTTGGTTCGTGGACCGTTCGGAATATATCCCACGGCTTGTTGTACCGACCCAATTGATGCTCGTACGGGCGCGTATAGAGAAGTATGGAGACGTATGGAGAAGGTGAAACTTGCACTGATATATTGACCTGTATGTATGTAACATGGAGCGCGAGGCTTAAGGCGTCGCGCCAAGTAAGCGCATACAAAAGGCATGCCACGTCATGCTGTGCCCATGATACACCAGTACGTGATACCCGTACTCAAAAGTCGCCTCAACACGGCTGTACAGATGCATCAAGACGTAGAGCTGGACAGCAAGAACCATGGTACCCGCCTTAACGCTGGACGAGTTCCTTCCGTGTCTGGCCAGGCCGTTCCATCTAAAGGAAGTTATAATACCCGGAAACACTTCGGCCATGCCTCAACCGACAGACCATCCAGCAAAAAAAAACACCATAAACAAAACAGCGAAATATGTATAGAAGTATCTAGTAATGAATAGCTTGAAAATTGGAGTGTCAGTATAATATGTAACTATGGTACAGATAGACGCCACCATTAAACAAAAAAATGCCCCTCCGTCCCCTTCCCATCTAAGGATCTCCCGTGTAATGTTTCCTCACTAGACGCTGTACCGGATCGTTGACGGGATGGCGGCGAATCGGAGGTGGCCCAAAACCTGGTGGTGGTGGCGGCGGAAAAATATCTTCCTCGACATCCGCTTGAGGCTTGATAGAATCCATATCTTGCGGAGGTGTATCCGTCGGCGGTATTTCATATCTGTGGATCTTTATCTTGCGCTTTGGTTTGTCCGTAACGGCTTCGTTGTCCTTGTTGTACTGGTGCTTGCTGATGTATTGCCATTCGTACTTGATGCGCGCACCTGCTGATGCCTGGTCTGGTTGTTCCCCCTCGGTCTGTGGCGTTTCTGCCTTTTTATGGTTCGCCCATTTGATGGGTGAGCGTTTCGGTGTGTAATTTTGTGCATTGCGTTTCTCCCGCTCCTGCAGAGCCCTTTTTTCCGCCTCGCGTTCATTATCCTTCTCGATCATGCGTTGGATCGACCTGATTTCGCTCTTCTCGTGCTCATTTGCAAACACGGGTTTCTGTTCCTCTTTCGTCCTTGGAGGAATTACCCCCTCAAACTTTACCTTCCCATCCTCGATAACGGCGCGCCTTATCAACTCGCCCATCTTGATCCCCCCCGGCGGCGGCAACACCCCCTCAAACTTTACCCTCCCATCCTCGATAATGGCGTGCTTTGCCGGCTCAACCTTCTCTTTCCTCGCCTCCTCCTGTCCCTCCTCCTCCTTCCGTGGTGGCAATGCTTCCTCAAACTTTGCCTTCCCATCCTCGACAACTGCGTGCTTCGTCGGCTCAACCTTCTCTTTTTCCCCCTCCTCCTGTCCCTCCTCCTCCTTCCGTGGTGGCAATGCTTCCTCAAACTTTGCCTTCCCATCCTCGACAACTGCGTGCTTCGTCGGCTCAACCTTCTCTTTTTCCCCCTCCTCCTGTCCCTCCTCCTCCTTCCGTGGTGGCAATGCTTCCTCAAACTTTGCCTTCCCATCCTCGACAACTGCGTGCTTCGTCGGCTCAACCTTCTCTTTTTCCCCCTTCTCCTGCCCCTCCACCTCCTTCACAGACTCAAACCTTACCTTCCCATCCTCGATAACAGCGCGCTTTATCAGCTCACCGACCTTGATCTTCCCGTCCTCTCTCTTACGTAGTGGCAACAGTCCCTGAAACTTCACCCTCCCATCCTCAACCTTCACCTTCCCCTTTCCCAGATCCACCGGCGGCTCTCCCTTCCCCTTAAAAATCCCGTTCAACCGTATCTTCCCATCCACAACCTCCAGTTTCGGTGCCGCTTCCAACCCCTTCTTAACCCACTCCTCCGCCTCCTCACTACCGTACTCATTCGCCAGGAACAACATCTCCTCAACACTATGCACCCCGTGGATTCCCGGGAACTTAATCTGCAGCCCGGTCGTCACACCGCCGTTCTGCTGCCACCCCGAAAACTCCTTCTCACGGATTGAGTTGCAGAAGCCGTGTAGTCTTTCAACGTTTTCGTCGGACGAGGAGACGAGGATGTAGGCGGGTTCGGTGCGCGAGAAGATCCCGTGGATATGGTGCGTGGACATTAGGCCGCGTAGATTATAGATTATGCCTGTGCCTCTGAGGTGGTGGAATCGGAAGAGCGCGAGGGCACGCTGGGGGTTCGTAGGTCGCATGGCGCATGTGTGAGGGAGATTGGAAGGGTTCGGTGGTGGGGTTTAAAGACACGTTCAGGAAAAGCTTGGCGGTCGGAGGCAGTTTTTTTCGCAAAAAGTGCCCACTAAATTGCGGCTCTGCTCGGGAATCCATAACACAAAGTGGGTGGGTGGCATGAAATAGATATAAAAAAAAAATGTCATCTAAATTTTTCTACCAAACAGTAAAACCAAAAGATCTGATATACAGAAACAAGCCAAAAAAAATAAACCAGCAAAAACTCCCGTAATGCATTGGAACCCTCAATTCATAAAGCCCCCCACCCCCACTCCCGCCCCAGTCCATCTAACCCTCGCAATTTGTTTTAAATCTCCATCGGCTTCAGATCGGGCGACACCTTGAATGGTGCCTCCGTCTTCGCCTTGATCTCATCAACGGTAACACCCTCGGCGTGTTCAATCAACGTCAAACCCTCTGAGTGGTCGACGTCAAAGACGGCGAGCTCGGTGATGATCCGGCTCACACAGACACGGCCGGTAAGAGGAAACACACATTCTACATTTAAATCGTCAGTTCTTTGTTGGAAATTGTTGGTTGGAGGGAGACATACGCTTCAAAATCTTGGGGTTGCCCTTCTTATCGGTGTGCTCCATGGTCACCACGACCTTAGTCTTGCTGGGGTTCGACACCAAATCCATTGCTCCACCCATACCCTTAATCTTTCCGGGCAGAGCCCACGATGCGAGATCACCATACTGGTTCACCTGCATAGCACCAAGGATAGTAAGGTTGATGCGGCCACTGCGGATCATGCCAAATGACTCGTCCGAGCCAAACACGGCGGATCCCGGGTTGAGTGTAACGGTTTCCTTTCCGGCGTTGATGAGATCGGGGTCCTCCTCGCCTTTTCGGGGGTAAGGACCCAGACCGAGGATGCCGTTCTCGGACTGCAGCTGCACCTTGACCGACGAGTCGACGAAGCTGGGTGCGAGCATAGGCATGCCGATTCCAAGGTTGGCGTACATGCCGTTCTTGAATTCCTTTGCCGCACGCTTCACGATACGTTCGCGCTTGCTTGCGGCCTCTCCTGAGCCGAGTGCCGCCGCAGCAGCCTCGGCGGGATCCTTAGCATACACTCGCTTCTCAATACCCTTCTCGGTAGTCGACTGGACAACGCTTGTGACGTAGATACCGGGGAGGTGAATCTTCGCCGGCTCGATGGCGCCAGCAGGGACGATTTCCTCGGCCTCGACGATGGTGATTGTTGCGTTGCGACCCATAGCGCCGTTGAAGTTGGCGCCAGAGAAGCGGAATTCACAGTTTCCGAGGGGATCCGCCCTCCATGCCTTGACGAATGCGTAGTCTCCCTTGATGGCCTCCTCCATGATGTAGCTCTTGCCATCGAAGACGCGGACTTCACGGGGCTTCGAGTACTGTGCCACGGTGCCGTCGGGGTTGTACTTTGTCGGCAGCTCACCAGTCTGGACCCATGTTCCAAAAGCGGCGGGAGTGTAGAAAGCAGGGATTCCAGCACCACCGGCGCGGCAGCGCTCGGCAAGGGTTCCCTGCGGTGTAAGCTCCAGCTCAATGGCGCCCGTAAGGTATTGTCGCTCGAAGGTCTTGTTCTCGCCGACGTAGGACGCAATCATCTTCTTGACCTGACCGGTGGCAAGGAGCTTTCCGAGTCCGCCGCCGTCGACACCGGCGTTGTTGGAGACGCAGGTAAGGTCCTTGATGTGTGTGTTCTTCTCCAACTCGTTGATGAGGGTGTCAGGAACACCGCACAAGCCGAATCCTCCAGAGAGTAGCGTAGAGCCCGATTTCATGTCCTTGATCGCCTCAGCGGCGGAGGGAAGGACTTTGTTGATCTCATAGCGTCGGGATGTGGAGGCGAAAGTGCGCGCAAAAAGAAGGGAGTGCTATTTCGTACAGAAGAGTTGTCAATTCCTCGTTCCTGACATCGTGGGGGAGTGGTGAGTCGCAGGGTTATTGCTACTAACCTTGGATCCATCTCTGGAGAAGTTCCGCGCTGTGCGCAATAACAGAGCTGCTGTAGACACCATCTTGCTGCTTCGTCTTTACCGTCGGCCGTCGATGGGAAGAGAGTTGAATGGGCGTATGGGCAGGTATATGAAGTTCTCGGAGTCTGTGCCGGGCACCGGGTACGGGGTCGCAGCGCTGCGGTTATTGGTGGATAAACTGTGGAGAACGGAAACCGCCGGCATTGTAAAACGACGCATATCCGATGGCGCTTCCGACAGACAGATTTTTGCTTTTGACGACGGAAGAACTGGAGGGGCTTCGGATGTAGAGACGGTTAAAATTTTGGGCTTTAAGCAGTGCAGAGGATGCTCGACCGGTGGAGATGGGTTGAAGTGAAGTGTTCGGCGACCGCCTGCAAAGCCCGGCAAATACCGCATCAACCGAGTACCAGAGCAATCCCAACGACTTTACTATATTACCGACGGTCCCAAACAAAGATTCTACTTCACTCCTTAATTAATCTAACTGATGCCCGTCACAGTCTCCCGCTTGTCATCGAAGGGCTTGAGCTTGCCCAGGTGAGCTCAGTCAGCTCTATGACTGAACCCTAGCCCTATTATCATGTTACTCATCCTTCCCCGCATTCGCGTGAAACAGGCGATGGACTGAATGCAGTTCTCGGCGTGTCTCGTGCCCAGACTCGACAAGGGATTTTGATCGCGATATTTCTCATTGTGCTGCTTTTTGACAGTTTCAAGCAACAAAGAAAGGCGACGACAAACACTTCTACCTATTCCATCAGCCTGAAAGATACGTATCTACGTCATATCCACACCCCTGTTTCATCACCACTCCACCACCAACCCAACCTTCTAGACTTCCCCACACTTTCCATCTCCACAAAAACCTGCATAAACCCTCCACCATCACCGCCACCGCAATACTCAAACGAAACTATGGCGACCTCCTCCGTATCCTCCACTACCGCCTCCTCCCTCCCCACCTCCCCCTCTTCCTCCGTCACCGACCCAACTCCGGACTCCCCCTCCACCCCGCGCTCCCATCCCACAATCCTCAACCTCCCGTCGACGCCCTCCGACGTCGGCTGCGACTCCGGCCCGTCCACGCCCATGTCCTGCGTGTCCACGATCGCGATCAAGGACGGGCACGAGGGACACCGCCCAGTCTTTGACGGTACCGCGGAACGGATCTCGCGTCTATCCGCGCTCTCGGCCGGGGGCTACTTCGACGTTAATAAGCGGCCGGACACGCCGGCGTCGGATGCAGGGCCTGGGGCGTTGGCAGTGGCGCTCGAGGAGTCCAGGAGGAAGAAACGTTTGGAAGGTGCTGCGGCGGAGTCCCCGGCCAGCTCGGTTACTACGGAGAGCGCGCGTGAACAGAGGAGGGAGGCAAGGCTCATCGATGGTATGACGTATGATGAGGATGTCGTCGATACTACGGATCGGAGCCCGATGGTTGCGGGAACGCCGAGGGAGGAGGAGAAGGAGGTTTGAGGGAAGTAGAGGTTTTTTTTACTGATATAGGTGTTCTACAGCTGGTCTACTGTCGGGGAGAGGAGGAAGGAAGGCTTTCCTTTGCTATCCTGTTCAGCTGCTGTTCGTGGCCATGGGAAGGGTTCTTGTACTTTATGAGCAGAGTGCGGATACTGCGGTTTCTACAAGTGCTGTATAGGGGCGTTTATTTTGTGCATTGTTTGTTGTGATCTCTATTGCTTGTTTGCTTTCGAATGGAATAACTCTTAAAACATCCGTTTTTCTAGTCCGACTATTATACTTGATCAATGAACCTGCATTGTCAGTGAGTGCCTTAGCTGTGCGCACATCCTATTGTGTATGGTGGTACAGACAGCCTCGTCCTATGAGAGGGCGCAGCGTGGAGACCCCTCACCCACAACGCACAAAACCTCTCGCCTGATGAACCAGAATCTTCACCGCATCCCTCAAATTCCTCGAACCATTTCGAGCTCCTTACCTTGGTAAATCCATACTATAGAGCCTTCAAAAGCCGCCAAACCAGATGGCTCGCCGTAGCAGGCGTTGAGGGGACAAGCGACGCACGGTGGGACCTAATACACCCATCCCTTCATCCAGAGGTCCTCTCAATGTCACTTGCAAATTCACCCTGCTAACACCGCTGAAGGTCAGGCGAAACGGAGACATAAAACAGGCCGTGAGCAACGCCCGTCCGTGATTATTTCCCCTCCGCAACCTCGTACCTTACGACTGTCTGAAATTCCTACATCGGTCAATGAGAATCAATTACGACAATATCTCAATAGCCTAGAATGCGAAACCCGGTCTGCGTCCGAGAACGTCCTTGCATTGTCTTTAGTGCCGTATAGGACGTGGCTTGTGGCTACTGTTACATTCCACCAGGAGCCTCAGATCTTCACCGCGTGCCGACCCCGTGGGCGTGTGCATGTCCAACTTCCCGCCGACCTGGTAGGGTCAAGTGAGGCTGGCACCATAGCAGTAGACTGCGATTTTGACGGTATTACGCCTCTTTACCATCCGCCGGCGCTGCAGAAGCCAACACTAGAGTAAGCCATCCAGATCTCTCGACCAATATGAGGCCGGGACTCACCAGTTGTTGTTAGTATAATTGCCGTATCTGGTCTTTCCGCACATGCGTTCGGATCTTGGAAGTCGCCCGATCAGTCTCATGTGATGTGGTTACGGGACATTCTCCGACTTGATTTCCCAAAATTTAGGGTTTTCACTTGGGGCTACGATTCAAACTTGCAGGACAGTACATCTATAAACACTATTATGAACTTTTCAAGGCAGCTCCTGACTGCAGTGTATGGCGCTCGTGATGAAAGCGTAATGTTATTCCTACCTCGTTTGTACTGTTTCTGACAGCGTCCAGGAATACCACCCACCAGTAGTTTTTGTTGGGCATAGTCTCGGGGGTCTGGTCATTAAGCAGGTGCGTATATTAGTTTCCTATGATGCAGATGATCATAAACCTCAATGTTGGCTGTGTGGTTGAGCACCTGCAACTCAACTCTGCGGAGGAAGACGAAGCTATTGGACATGAGGCTGAGAGAACTCTACATGCTACGGGTTTGGATTCTCGTCATAGCATGAATTAATGAAAACTTGGAGACTTGGCTTTTCTTCATGGAGGTCATACCGTTGGGGCTGTGTGAATCTTTACCGAAGTTCGAATTTAAGGCCCATTGTGCCGTACTCGGAGCGTTCCAGGGAAGAATGTATTGCCGATAGCTGACTGAGCAGGTAGGCGCTGGTAGATGCCGCACAAGGTAGTTCGGAAAGCGACAAGGCTATCTTGCGTTCGTGCGTTGGATTGTTTCTCTTCGGGGTCCCCAATCGAGGCCTCAACAACGAAAATCTACTATCCTTGGTAAAGGATCAAAAACAGGCGCCATTTATACACAATTTGATGGAAGGTTCTGAATTCCTACACGCCCTTGACGTTGCCTTTCTACGCGGTTATAAAGACAGCTTGAAATCATGCTTCGTTGTGTCTTTCTTCGAGACAAAAGACACAAACACCGTAAAGGTAAGGCTATTCATGTGCGGCTGTAACAGGTGACAGGTGTGTTAACTTATCTTGAAGAAATCATCGGGCGGACAATGGAAACGGACTGGGAAGCCGGTTCGTATGGTCACTCAGGAGTCTGCCACTTGGTTTATACCGGCAGAGGAGGTCCATAACCAGATAGCTATTGCTGCAGACCACTCGAGCCTTGTGAAGTTCACCGGAAGAACTGATCCAAACTACATACTGGTACATACAAAGTTGAGAGAGTTAATGAAGAAAGCCCCTGAGATTCTTCTTGAGCGTGAAAAAACCGGTATGTTAATATAATAATTTGTGATGACGGGGCTAATTGCTATCAGATACGACAACATCCGCTCATTTTATGGTTCCTTTCTCCAGAAATGGGCAGTATATCGGGCGGTCGCAGAAGACTGCAGGAATTAAAGACAAGCTTTCCGGGGATGGCCATCGACGGCTAGCATTGTGGGGTATGGGCGGCGTCGGGTGTGTTGAATCCATGAAATAAAGATTTATAGTGACAGAGGTACTAAAATGGCATAGCAAGACTCAGGATGTACTCGAATATATTTATGAACTTGAAATTAGAAACTCGAAAGTTTCTGTGTTTTGGGTTCATGCCGGAAGCACAATCCAGTTCGATCAGGACTACCGCAAGTTGGCTGGGCTAGCTGGGCTACCAGGTCATAACGATCCGAAGCAAGATATACGTCCGATTGTCAAGAACTGGTTGGAAGGTCCCGGAAGTGGCGATTGGATACTTGTTTTGGATAACGCAGATAACATACTCGACTTCTTCCCCCAGGACAGTATCTATAACAGTGCTGAAAGCACAAGTATCGATGGACTGGCAAATTTTATTCCGCGAGGGAGAAAAGGCACAGTTATTATGACGACAAGGGATTATGAGCTGGCTGGACACTTTGCAGATGTTGATGTATTGCATAAAGAGGAAATGGGCGCGGACGAAGCCATGCAGCTGTTCGCCAAGCATAGGGATTTTGAACAGGACAACGCAATTCCGCTCTTACTCGAAGAGTTGCATTACCTACCGCTTGCCATTGTACAAGTAGCAAAATACCTTCGTCATAACCAAGTACTATCACCATCCAGATACTTGGAGTTATTTCAAAAGACCAAAAAAGAGCTTCTATCCAAACCATTCAGCGATCCTCATAGGTACGCCAACTGCGAGACTGTCGTTGCGACATTTTCAATCACATACCGACATATCCGAGAGCAGTCACCTCTTGCATTCTCGCTTCTAAAGCTGATTGCCTGCATTGATCGTCAAAGTATCCCGCATGCACTGTTAATAGGCTGTCTGAGGGGCAAGTGTGACGAAATCAACATGAACGAGGCTATCAGCAAGCTCATCAACCTTTCACTGCTTACTGTCACCGAACGCGGCAGAGCATATGAAATGCACTCCCTCGTCCATGCTTCACTTGACGCATTTCTATCTTCAATTCAAGAGATGGATACTGCTGTGGAGTGGTCATTCAAAATTCTAGATAGCATTCTACCTAATGGGGAGTTTGAGAATTGGACTACATGGAGCTTGTATCTACCTCACGCTTTTGTGTTGACGAGAAAGGTCAAGACAGAGTCATTAGATAGCGCCAGTATACTGTACGTCATGTCTTGGTATCTTAATTTAATCGGTCGTTTCTCCGAATCAGAACACGCAGCTCAAAGGTCGGTCAAGGCGCGAATTGATTTACTTGGCCACGAGCATACAGATACATTGTCCAGCATGAACAACCTCGCATCCACATTTTCGAAGCAGGGGCGGTGGGAGGAGGCCGAGGAGCTGTGGGTCCAGGTCATGGAGGCGAGAAAGAGGGTACTTGGACAAGAGCATCCAGATACCTTGACCAGCACGAGCAACCTCGCATCGACATTTTGGGAGCAGGGGCGGTGGAAGGAGGCCGAGGAGCTGAATGTGCAAGTCTTGGAGACGAGAAAGAGGGTACTTGGACAAGAGCATCCACATACTTTGGCCAGCATGAACAACCTCGCATCGACATTTTGGGAGCAGGGGCGGTGGAAGGAGGCCGAGGAGCTGGAGGTGCAGGTCTTGGAGGCGAGAAAGAGGG
>MU122111.1:837410-879182 GCA_014904905.1 Wilcoxina mikolae CBS 423.85
CAGCATGCACAACCTCGCATCCACATTTTCGAAGCAGGGGCGGTGGAAGGAGGCCGAGGAGCTGCGGGTCCAGGTCATAGAGGCGAGAAAGAGGGTACTTGGTCAAGAGCATCCACATACATTGTCCAGCATGAACAACCTCGCATCCACATTTTGGAAGCAGGGGCGGTGGAAGGAGTCTGAGGAGCTGGAGGTGCAAGTCTTGGAGACGAGAAAGAGGGTACTTGGACAAGAGCATCCAGATACCTTGGTCAGCATGAACAACCTGGCTTATACGTATAAGTCACAAAGTCGTAACGATGAAGCAATTGCTATGATGGAACAAGTTGTGGCACTTCGTTCCCGCATTCTCGGCGACAACCATCCCGATACAAAAAATTCGGAAAACGCTTTGATGGGGTGGAAAGAAGAAGAAGAAGATGATGATGATGGCCCAGGCGACTGTTGAGGTTTGCGGGAAAGTGTATATTGGGTAGCGTTGTGTAGCGATGTTTTGTTTTGTCGTCTTGATCCTATCCTGGTTGTGGAATCTCTCGGGAAATCAGCATCTGAAGGGATTCTGGGATGGGCGAGTTGGGGTGTGGAGGGGAGGGTGGAGTGGAAGGCGAAGGTCGAAAGTTTCTGTCATTCTTGTTAACGTTGTTCTGCCTATGGTACAAATGGATATTAAAGTCAGGTAGTAGGTGCGAGGTTATATTTCTACTCTACTATGTACTGTTATTCCATCACTATTTCCAAATATCATTTTCTTCCGTCCATGGGCGATCAATTGCAATGCGTCTATCGGGGGTTCAAAAGAGTCTCACGTCTGTCCTTGATAGATTTACCAGCTAGATTTGGTTGGTAGATGGATGGACGCCCACCAATCACACTACACCGCCAACCATACGGCAGAATAGGGTAATGCCTCTTGTTCAACTAGGGTCCCTTCTACCGCATTGTCTACCCTCCTCCGGTGGCCTTTGAAGTCTAAAAAGCTGACACAGCGGAACCCGTACACAATATCGGCGTGGGTGGAGGTACTAATCACAGAGGGTGTAACGCGGTGACCCAGCTCCGCGGAAACTGGTTGATATTGTGGTTTGATGGCACATGCGCAGCTTTGAGTGGTGGCGGTGGATCCTCTGTCACTTATTGCAATCATTATCTAGAGTAATAGTAGCTGATGGTAAACCAAACTGACATTGAAATTGTTTTTATTCGGATTCATGTGCTGGTGAATATACTCGCAGGGGAGAGAGACATGGTGGGATGGTGTAGAGAATGAGAGCCATATCTAGCGACAAGAAATCTGTCAATACATGTAGGTAATCGGAGAGGGCTGATAGACTCGCCCTGGGAAAGAAAACCCAATAAAAATCATGCCAGCAACTGGAAAATAAAATACAAGGGACTTGCCAAACAGGGTCCTCACGTCTCCATCCCTTGCCTGTAGAGTACGCATAGCCCAGAAATTCGGCTTAAAACCGACTATGATAAGTTGCTGGCGCAGTCGACAGCTTCCTTTGTAGGTAATGTTCCGTTGAACACCTCGCAATGCCTAGTGTACCAGTCTCCCTCGGGAATATCTTTGCGGATTTCCGCATTTACGCTGTCAACATCGCTGCGGATCTGTTGATCTTCACTGAGCACCACGCCGGGCTCATGACGGTTTCATCGTGGTATTCTTAGAAGCTTCCTGGTTCGTGACATCGTCCAGGCGGCCCGATGTCACGGCGGTTTGCAGGGGTGGAAAGGAAAGTTGTTGAATATTCGGCGCGGCTTCCCAGGCTAAAACGGGTCGTGCACAAAGTATGACTGTGTTGCAGGAGCTGCAGTACTACTTCTGAAGCAGTGCATTATTTCAACCAACATTGCAGCCTTTGACTTCTAAGTGCTATCCAGTACGAGCCCTAACCGGACCTCCAAGTGAACTTTGGATCGACATGTAGAGAATCTTTCATCAAGGCCATTCGTGGAGAGAAGTCGGTGCGGTCGGTATCGGGTTGAGGGCGGAGCGAAGTGGAGAAAATTGGACAGTAGGATGGGTTGTAGCTTGTTGAGAGCGCGGGGTGTCATGCGGAAACAAGACGCTGGAGTCTATTCGAGGATGCCAGGTGCCAAATGACATTCTCCATTTTGTGAGTGAATGGTGGAAGGTCGGGGTTGGGGTCTTCCGCGCTTAGTGTGTTGAAATAGACCCCTTGGAAGAAATCTTAGGTTTGCCTAGGCTATAGGGAGGTTTAAGTGAGTGGAATGCGATGTCGTGGCGGTCGGTGGAATATGGTTGTGGTTCTCGAATAATTTGTTCGTATAGTTCTGTAATGATGCCCCTCTCTTGGTTGAGTAGTTGGCGCAACGTTAAAGCGTACTGGAAGAACGGGAGTGCAAGGAAGGATTCCGAAGTGATCTGAGGTTATTGAAGGGTGGGTAATTGGGGCGTCGGGTTTGGTGGGGGGATGTAGTGGAGATGTAGACGTCAATGGAGGACTTCCCGTCGCTCTATTGAAATCTATTTGGGAGTATTCTATAGAAGCACGGATTCCAATAGAACAAGGGGTGCTTCCCGTCGTTCATGCTCTTTATTCTATTTGGCAACCCTTGTCTACTTAAGTAGGCCGTGATACTAGTAATTAATGGCCTTCAGTGGAACTCCTTTTCTCTTCGCAGAGTATGTCTATTCCAAAGTCGGGTAGATGCAAAACAATAGTGGGGAGGTTCGCACTTCTATAGAGGTCCAATAGATTCGGATAGAAGCTTCTGAATAGAAAGGGGGCCAGTCCCCCCTCTTCTATCCGTTAGAAATAGATACCTCTATCTATCCGAATAGAACACTTGAACTCAGCTCTAACGGGCCCGAATAGATGTCAATAGAGCGACGGAAAGTCCTCCAATAGCCATGTGGACTAAGTTGCACATGATTTAATTGATTTGACGGTGGGAAATTTAAACAATGAACCCAAGAGAAGCGATGTTGTGTACAACCAAAAAAACCGCACCGCGACAGTAGTTCCGCCCTCACCGTCGTCTACAATTTGCGCAGAATGAAACGACCAGACTATATATGATATCTATACAACCTCCGCCTCCCCCACCCCCCACGCCAATCACGAAAAGTACCTCCGAATCAACTGCCCGGGCTTTGGCAGCTCCCCCGGCTTCAGTTTCGGCGGAGGCGGGACGCGCGGTCGATACGGCAACGTCTTCCCATCGCCAAACACTTCAAACCAACTCCTCCCTGGCTTATTAGCCGCAAGATCAAGCTCCTCATTGATCCACTTTTCTACATCTCCATTCCATCCCAAATCTTTTGCGACTTCGACGACCTGCGGGATCGTCTGCACCCTCCGGATCTTCTCCTTCTCGAACTTGACGCCAAGGCGGTGATTGATGCCTGTGTGCGCGACCTTGACCTGCCCGTCCTTTCGGTCGTACCCTTGTACTGTGTGGATGAAATTGCGGAATGTGTCGAGCTCGGGACCGGGCTTGTTGGGAGGGTCGAGGTTGGCGGGTGTGGAGATGAAGACCAGTCCTGGTGTGCCGGTTTTGAAGAGTCCCCGTACTTTGGTGCGGATTGAGAGTCCTCGGATTCGTGTGACGACTTTGGTACCGGAGCCGAGCCGTTTGAAGACGATGAGGCCTACCGCCATGGTGTGGGTTGGAGGGGTGCGGAGAGGATTTGAGGTCGAGTTGGTTGGCAGAGCGATGTCAGATTAGGGTTGATTGCAGTGCGGGAAGAACCTGCAGGTCGTGCTAGGTATGTCACGTGAGGAGGCGCTACTCTTTTTTCGTAACTACTGGTCAGACTGCCCTCGACCTTCAGGGCTCCTGTGATTGCGAGACTCTTTATCAACAAACAACAACTTCAACACATCAGAACCTTCAACTTCATCACTACCATCTCCCGTAGCGCTACAACCTTCGAGGGCTTCATGAGCCAAAAATGTGTCAGTAAACAGATACGCTGCTTCAACTAACTAGGGATAGGTCGGACAAGAGACGAATCTCTTGAAACATGTGTTGCAAAATGACGGCATTCAGAATAGACACCGTCCGCCCTCCCAAACAGGCAATGTTGGATCAAAAAAAAAAACACGTACAAAATCTGTCTGTTCTGCCTATTTGGGGTGAGATTGAGACCAAACCAACGTGCACGGACGGATTTTCTATGTGGGTTTTTTGATCCAACATTGCCTGTTTGGGAGGGCGGAAGGTGTCTACTCTAATCGACAGTGTGTTATCACGTGGCAGCCCAGCAGCAAAACTAATTCTACATGATCATGCAGAGAAGTTATATCTACAATCGGCCGATTTCACGTCAATTTTCGTGCTATATGTTATAGGAAACCCTGTGCCACTCTTCGGTCGGTGGGGAGATACCTGGAGGCAGTTTTAAACGCCAAAGGAGGTTGAAGTGAAGAAGGGGACGCTTTGTGCTGTTTCTTGACGCTACGTAGTTTTAGGCTAAAAGCAATGCAGGTAGCAAAAGGAAGCATTGAAGGATTATGGATGGAGATCCAGAAGCCGTAAATACAAGATGTGTCATCAGCAATCAAATCTGAACTCGGAAGTATCGTATGTATGCGTGAAAAGACCCATGAACGGCTCTATCAGAAAAAAACCAGGCAAATATCTGACAGAATATCTCACAATTCTCAACCCCAATATCTCCCATAACCCCTTACCCTCCCATCCATTTTCCCGTTCACTCACAACCAATATATCTATCGATAGATACCCCCTTCTATTCGCAAACCCCGTTCTACCGGTCGTGTAAAGGCCCACGGGAAGTTCTCATCTCCGATGGCGGAATCCGAAACTTCTTCACGCTCTTCCCGTACGAAAGGAACTTCTTATGCTTCCGCTCACTGGGTGGTGATTTTGTCTCTTCGCTCATCGATACCTGCATTGAAATGCTGTCGGGAGGCATTTTCGACACCTCTTTAACCCCGCCTTCTTTGGTCTTTGGCGGAGTAACTTTGGGGCGCACATTCCTTCGCTTCTTGGTAGTTGGTGTCTTCCTAACCGGTGGGCAGTCTGTTTACCATGCTGTTAGCTGATGCTGGAGCGGTGGTAATGGGGTAGGTACAGATTGAAGGCGCAAAAGGGGAGGAGAGGATGTCGGGCGATTCTTCCTTTTCTTCTCGGCGCTTTTGAGCTGGAGTCGATGGTATGCGCGGGGGAGTTGGGATTACGACCTGGAACCGCGGGGCATTCGGGGTGGTGGGGGGAGGGTGGGAAGTCATCGTGTGCTGGTTTGAGGAGAAAGTTGGTCGGGTTGAGTCGGAGGATTAAGGTTATTGCCCATCATCTCAGCACTGGTTAACAATACCGAACTTTGTAGGCGACTGCTGGTCGACTGCCTCATGCTGGCCAGACTAGCAGATGCAAACAACGGATTGAAGCCTGATTTACTGCTGATACTGTATGGAGGCGACTGGAGATTTGGCGGTAATGTTGATTTGATTTCCAAGTCTCTTGGTCGTACCCTGAACCCTGAGCCCCAACGAGGCCGGAGTTTTATTGTTCAAACTCTCGTCGTGAGTGACCAACAGTGACAACCGGACAATGTACCGCCCACATCGAACCACTTCATCTACGGCATACCTCCACCCCACTCAGAATCATTGGATCTGCTTAATCAATATTTCCCCTCCTCTTCCTCATATTCCCTTACACACACCTACCAATCAGCTTCACAACTATTCCCACCATAGAACTCTGAACGCCTCGATTATATCTATCAATCCGACGTTCGACCTGACCGCTTGGAAACACTGCTACTGCACTCACGCCCACCTCGAGGTCTATCAGCATTAATCCGTAGGTGTCCTAAACGACATCCCTATTCCTCCGTTCTTACACAAGGCAGCAAGAACAACCTGAGCGTGGTTGGGTATTTCTGACGAGAATCCTGTCTTATCTCCAAAAGAATCCCAAACCGGACTTTTACACTTCACACATGGGAAACTCAATTGGTGGCTGGTATAGTCGGTGTAGGTAGATGCTGTCCTTTCAAATTTCGGGTAGAGCTAACTTTTGATAGAAGCCGGTGAGGGAGTACGTTGTTGGTCGGTCGTCCCCGGAAGCAAACGAGTTTGCGAAAGTTGTAAATGAGCACACAAATAGCCGTAGTTTTCTGGGGAGTGGCGTAAAAACACGGTGCATATATGATTAACTTTTTTTTTTTTGTGAAATAATTGATGTATTCTAAGCCCCTCACACCTACCCCGGGGTCCTACAGTCCATTATGTATCAAGTAACTGACTGAATGCAGCTTCGATCGGATGTCCATCGACTCGAAGCCAGGTTTAACATGTTTCAACAAACCCTCGAAAAGCTCCAAAGGAGTCACAACCGAATTTACATGTTGAGTATTGGCAGTCTAATTGCGGGGTTTGCGGGGGTTTGTGGATACTATCCTTTCAAATTCGGGTTGAGCTAACTTTTGGTAGGACCCCGTGCGACGTTTCACATACGATGTGATGTTCCCCGAGGGGAACAGTGTGGCAAAGCTTGTACAGGAATTGTGCACTAAGCAGTAGAGACGGTTAATGTTTTTGGAGTGACGTAGATGCATGGGCATATTTGAGTAGCGATTGTTTTTTTTTGTGATTCATAGTTGCTAGGTTCAAATCCTAAACGTCATTGTTTTCAATCTGAAGTACCTGAGACCTTGGAGCGTGATTCTCATTGTCGTCGTCTACAAAAACAGCTATCCATAAGCCCCCGTCTCAAATATGTACGAGTACAACCCAAAATTCGGCGAAGACCAATGGCGTTCCCATCATCTAAGCATTAGCTACCTAGCATTACTCTTCTGGAGACGTTGGGAGGGATGAATAATTGATCCTCATGTTCACTTGCAATTATTTGGGAAGTTGGAATAAGATGGGGCTGCATCCGCACGACGATGGGAAAATCGATCCATATGTAAGTGAATTTGCTGATGCTTGTGGTGATAACAGCGGTTATCTTGGTGAAGATACGTTTAACCAACTGTTTATTCGGGAGCATAAAAAGAACATTGAAAGTCACGGGCCATGGAAGATAGATTACAGTGCCAAACTTCTCCATTGATAACGATCCTCGAGTCCCTATTACACAACACATTCATTACAGCACCTCCACGGGTTCATAAAAGCCAACACAAACAAGTACAATTGCAACACGGCAGCAATATCAGCTCTCACACGTAATACACAAACAAAAAACATCCTACCATTATCATCTCCATTTCAGCAAGGAAAAATGTAATTCCTATCACTCATAATCAAGTCAACTGCAAACGTAAAAAGAAAGTACTCAACACATCAAAATTGCAAAAACCATTCACCATAGTGTTTGAATCCCTGCCTCAAGATGGGGAACTAAGAAGAACTCCTTGTTTAAATTTGCAGAGGAGACGGCTCCCGATTCAAAGGGTTTTGATCGATTAAGGGGTTCTTCTCTTCCGGATTCTCTGGGTGACCCGCAAACGCGTGTCGATCATCAATCGTTGTCCTCCTGCGTCTAAAGATTCCACCAACTGTAGATCTGAACTGTTGCTGCATGTTAACTACTCTATCTCGGATTGCTGCCAATCTCTGTCGTCTCCTTTCTCGACTTCGAAGTCTTGATTCCTCATCTGCTCCGTTCCACCGTGAGCTCATTGATCTTATCCTGTGCCAGGTGGGTCGGCGAGGAGGGCTTTCGGGAGTATCATCGACATTATCAATTGCTGTTACTGAAATACCTCCATCCGGATCTTGTACCTCAGCTGTAGGGTTGATATTGACCTCCCTATTTGTGCTCTCACCCGCCGGCCTCGGTGCAGGAAGTTCCGGGGTGGGAACATCGATACGTTCGTTGTCATACGTATTCCGACGTACTTCTGGGTCTTGATGCCTGTCGTAATTGCGTGGGAGTGGTCCTGGAGGCTCTTCGTTATCTTTGTCAGCTTCTTCAATAAGGGAGTTGTATTTCTGCTTCAGAGGAGCGGTGACTGGTGCTGTCTTGCAGGCGTTGTGACCCTGGGGAGGAATCTGCCGGGAACCAGTGACACTGGGTCCGGCCCTTGTAAGTCGAGGTCTGGAAGTAGAGCTGCCGGCTACGCCCTGGGGGTTATCAAAACCCTGGCCCGTTGCAGGGCTTGGATGAGGAGGTCGAGAGATGTCTTGAGGGATAGGCTGCCCGGGAACGCCTCCGAGGGGTACACCCATGTCAGGAAGCCGGAAAGAAGAACCAATAGCGTCGTCCTGGTGATCTGACCCATGGTCTGGGACTAGAGTTGAAGCAGGAGATGGAGGTGCAGAGGTGGAGCCATTGTTCTCGCCTTGGTGTCGGTCAGAATTGTTGACGGCTGCCGGAACCGGTGGAAGAGGTGGGGGCCTAAGCCCCCCGTGCATGCTATAAAAGTCATCGTCATCATCATCATCATCATCATCATCATCACCATCAGAATTTTCATATCCCGGCAACTTGAATGTGTCCGGATCTTGGGCAGGCGGCGGTCGACCGAGACCCCAACCCTGCGGGGATTGCAAGGAGCCACTGCGGGAAGATTCCCCAAGCTGAGGAGAATCATAGGTCTCCTCTTGGTTCTGCCCAGGTCTAAGAGCTGGTGGGGAGTTCCGGGCACCAGGAGTAAGTGGCGAGGTTAAAGACGAATTTATGGAAGGATACTTGGATCCTACGAGAGACGGTAAAGACAGAACAGACGGAACAGAACCTTGGTTGGATTGGGTTGAAGATGAAGCAGGAGAATTCTGGGGGAAAGCACGGGTCCCATCGACGTGCTGTCGAAGCTGAAGTTGGAAATTGAGATCAATGTTCCTGTTATGACAAGTGACTGGTACAGATGCGGAACGCGTCCTTCTCGATCTTGGAGGTGGTCGAGGTGGTTGTAGGGTTCGAGGGGATTGGAGAGGTTGAGGGGGTTGGAGGGATTCTTCGGAATCGACAGTGGATGCGGGGTACAATGATTCACTGGAAGTATTCTGGGAACCGGCAGGACGCATATTTCGACCTCGGTTTGCACCCGGAAAGGAAGCCATGGTGGAACAGGTTCTGGAAAACAACATAAGCACATTTGACGAGATGGAGAGGATGAGAAAAGGAGGAGATAGGATATTGTTTACCTGCAAGATTGAAGCAAACGAGTGTAATGAGCAAGAAGCAAAGAAAAACACGGTAGATTTAGAATTAAAGTAGCTGTGGAGATGTGTAGAGGAGGAGAAGAGGAGAAGGGGGGATAGAATGGGAGCGAGTGAGAGCTCAAGCACTTGGCACCGCTGCCCAAACAACAGATATACGTGAAGTGAACCTTCCGACCATCGTACGAGAAGCGCAAAGACCTCCCCGCCCAGCTGGCTCTTCTCTTATGGTAGCCCGGTTGCAAATTTATAATGCGTACTACAAAAAACAAGAGTCGAAGGTGTATTTTGACCACTATATCGTTTGCACGGCCCGCACGCAGGATTTGTGCTGAAAAATTTACTTACTAAAGACGTACTTAGCAAACACACTAAGAACTCGTATCTAAACATTGGAAATTTCTCTGGAGAGGCACGTCTATTTGGCGCAATACTTACACGACGTATTGGTGGTAAAATTATTCACCAGATCCCCCGCAAATACGGCAACCCACATTCGCTAACAGGGCTGATGTACGGCTCCTCGGGCAGTTAAGTGGAGTTTAAGCGGTGGTGTCGACGAGCACATCTTTCTCAAAATGATAGTTACACAAACATGAAGGAGCCTCACACGTGACCTAGCCACCAACTTTTTTTTGGCGACAACGGAACTTCCCACCCATGTTCACCTTTCACCTACTCACCCACATCGCGGCGTCTCGATGAATGTCACTGTCTATCTTTAAGTCGGCTCTCGGCCGGGCTCTGTGCCGTCGTCCTCTCAGCATCCACGCATTGGCTTGCTTCAATGGCACCATCCTCGACGCCGCCATTCCACACTGCCGACACAAACATGCATCTGTGCGAACCCGTCCTATCTCAGACGCCGCGATCTGCCAAGAAGGCTGGGATGAACCAGAAGAGCCCTCGAAGGCCCTATGGAAGCCCCCGAAGACGATTCTCTGGAAGCCACCGAGGACAGTGCCCTGGAATCCGCCGCAAGCTGCAACCCGACGTTGGCGATTACAGATGGCTCGGAGGTCTCCGAGAGTGTCCCGACGATTACGGTCCCGTAAGCCCATCGGATATGCGGTATTCCCCTGGCCGTCACGGTTACGGAGGTGCCGCAATCACTCGACGTTTTTCCGGCGGCTACTACTGGATGGGACATCACGATCACAGAGAGCAAGTGGTGGAACAGAGCAAGGGGATCTACCGCTCGACACTCGGTGGTTTTATGACACACCAGTGCCAGAACTTGCCACCCTGTTACGAGACACCTGTGCAGGTATTAAGGAGTTTTCTCCGGGGAAGACAGATCTATCCTATATTAATCCCCTCACGCCGGTCTCGCAACGCAAACGCCGGCGTAAACCTGTGGCGGCTCCCCTTTGCCGAAGGACTAGATTTTCGCTGAAAGAGATTACGGCATCGTTCATACATTATTGCAATTTGATTGGGGGATTTCAAGGCGGTTCTTCAGGCTCCACTCTACCTTCGCGTGGTAGGCGAAGAGAAAACCGAAAAGAGAGAAGAAAGAAAGATCTCATGGTTATGTGGGAGGTCTTCAGGCCTTGGGTGAGATCATACCTACAGTGGAGGGGTTGTACTTCTGAGGATGTAATGACCTGGTCATGGATTCTGACGACAGAGGACGAGAACATGGTGGGATTAAAACTGAAAGCAATAATTCAAAAATTTAGAGTCGATGGATCTCTTAAAGAAGGCTATCCACGACCTCTCCCTCCATTTGTGATATTGGCAATATTGCAACGAAAGCACCTACGTCAGTCGACGCTGCGGATTATTTCCCCGATCATCGAAGATCTGTATTCACCACACCACTCACTGCGTATTCGGGACGACAAAACGACAATTCTTCTATCGATCCGTCTCCTCAGACACTTCCGCGAGACATGGCCGACTGCTTTGCCACGGGTCGTTGACCTTATCAACAATAATTTCTATGCTACTGCTAGGTCGGAAAGCCCTCCAGCTTGGGTCACGCATGCTTTCAACCGTTTCTTGTTACTATTTTCCCTCCCTACTTCGGACGCCCCGTACAGAAATGTACCCTTGTTGCAAAAATGCCAGTTTGCGTTGGTTCAAAGAATGGCAACTCTTGGTGCGCCAATCACCAGGGAGGGTTATAGGGCCATCATCACTGTCCAATTGGCACATCACAAGACATTTGACGAGGCCCAAAGAGTGCGGAACATGGGAAGGAATTGGCCACCATGGCTTACAGAGCGAGATGGGTGGTCTGCTACACATCGGAAAGCCCACGAAGAAGTTGTTTCCCGAGGAGGCCAGGTGATTCGACAAATGATGGAAGCGGGGTACAGCTTGATGGATTGGGAAAAGGAGGCTTTGGTATTAGCCGGAAAAGACACAGACTCCTCACCAACTATCCAAACAAGAAGCTTTTGGAATAAGCAAAAGCTGGGCGAGGGATATGTTAGCGGGGATAGCAGTCGAATATGGGCCGCCCGTGTTCGTGCCACGAGAACCCTCGAGGAAGCCTGGTGGAATTTCCAAGAGTGTAAGGCCCAGCGCGGTGTCCCGCACACGGATGTCTGGGAGGAAATGTTTGAAAAGGTCATCTGGGAAGAGAAATTAAAGAAAAAAATGAATGATGAAAGTGTGGCCCGGAAAGCAGTATCGGGGAACCCTTATTTGTCCCGATCTGACTTCTGGCTTCGGAATCTGGACGAACAAAAGAACAATACTGTTCCTGGAGATGGGAAGGAGCTCATCCCACCGCCACTTAATCCCAGAGACGGAGTTTTCAATGCCGATCCACCGCCAAACGTGGAAGATCTCTTTGGCATGATGATCCGCGACGGCGTCCGTCCTAAAGCTCGTCTTGCCGCACTTATCATTGCAGAAGCCAAGAAGTCCATTCCCTTTGCGGTGACTGTTCTGAAGCATTGGGATCTGGAACAAGCTCATCATTTCCTCTCACCCCTCCACAGCTTCTCGTCAAAACAAGCCAAACTCTCACCCTCACCTACAAAGCCCATCAATAACAAAGTCCTTACGGCGTTCCTATCGCGCCTCTGCAACTCCCGCTCACCGTTTAAGGCGCTTCGTATCATCCACCACCACCGCCCCAAGTACAGGCCAGCATGGAACGCCGTTATTCAAGGCTTCGTCCACTTCCTTAACCCTCGCAGCAGAATTCAGTCAATCCTACAGCCCCACCACCGCACAGAAAGTTTACGCGCCGTATGGCAGTTGTACAAAGACATGACACGTCTAGTGGATATTGACAACGAAACACTACGACTCCTTGCCGTCGCGACGGAGCGTTGGATGATCACTCCTCTACCCGAATCAGTGCTATGGGACGGGAAACCACCACCGGAAAAGATCATCCCCGTTTTCTTTGAAAACATCGGAATCAACAACAATGATGAAGAGCCGATGCTACCTCCCGAGCCAGCGGCGCTGCATGCATTTGTGAGAGCTCTGGGGTTTGCGAGAAAGTATGCGGAGATGGAACGGTTGATCCGGTTTCTGGCCGGGAAGGAAGTAAAGCTAGAAGATACAATGGGGAGAAGGGTGCTCGTTGCTGCCAAGGCATTTTTGGAAGGTGCTGGGTACGGTGTGTCAGAGGGGGATGCAGAGATTAGTAACATGGGATGGAAGGTTTTGGAGAGGCTCGATCCAGTGGTACGGGAGGCGTGGGGTGGGTGGGGTGAGGAATCGGATGTGGAGGCGTATTTGATTTTGGCGGGGATGGTGAGGGGGAGAAGGGTGAACGATGTGGTGGCATTGTAATAGATAGTCTGTCAGACTATGTGATGGAGTCTTACATGTATATAGGATGTAGATAGATACCATGAGGCGAGTTTCGATGTATGTTATTCAAACGAGGTTTACATTATTAGTTCCAAACACCCTAGACGACACTCCTTCCACCACAACCATCGGCATAACGCGACACCACCATCACCACCACGAATCCTGTGGTAAAGTCTACTACGAAGGCCCAAAACGAAAAGCGCAACATGGGCGAAAGGAATAAGGAATCAGAAGCACAGGGAGAACCGAAGCGAAAAGAGGAAGCAGAAGCGGGAAATGTCAGTGCGTACAACATTCCTGCAGTTCCTGACTCGTTTGACTCCCCGCTTGTATTGAACAAACGGGGCAAATCTGAATCTAGAAACAGAGCGGTTGATACTCAAGATACATATGTGCAAAACGACTGGCTGGCTTGCATACGCTTTCACATTACTTCTGATGGTTTCTATCATATGAGATTACCGTGTGAGCCTTCCAAGTATGGATACGGAGTGGCTGAAACTCAAGATATGTGCAAATTCCTGGCGCTCTACCTGGCTGATTTGGAACACTGCTTCACATTGCATCGGATGGCTTCTATTCATATGACTCTAGGTTTGGTGAAATTCAACGGTACATGCAGGAACAAGCTTCCGGCGATGTGAATCTAGAAACGTTGAAACTTTAACTAACGTCAACTCCCGCAGAGGCCTCCTCCCGCACTTCCCACGGCTACAACTACGGTTACGGCTAGGATAAACGTATTCGGATCTACTGCAGGTTGAGGAATTTTACTTGCCGGCGCCACGATACCCCGGGCTTGATGAAGTGAGTGCTGTTCCCACTGCTACGGCTAGGACAGACGTATTCAGTGCCGGAGTACGTGGAATGCAGGCCGAGATAGCGGAAGGGGTAGTCATAAGCCGACGTATATGTTCCGACCCATTGGCGAACCCACCAGTTCGCGAACTGGAATGACCGGTTCGCGATATTATGACCCATTCGCGAACTGGACAAGAGGTTCACGAACTGGCCAAGTTATGTGAACCCATGCCTATTTGAAGCCAATACAAGTTACGAGAGTGGATATGAAACCTGGCTCAACAATTCGAATTGGAAGTGGATAGCGAGTGCTGTGAGTAAAGTCAAAAAGCGATACCGTCTCTTATTGTCTACCGGCCTCTTTATAGATAAAGTAGTGGCAAGACTAAATTCACCAACTCCAATTAACCGGGCGAACTCAGGCATGGAGTTGAGCAGATTTCCAACATTGATGCCTTTCCTTTCTTGCAGGATTAAACCTCTCACTAGTTCCTAGTACTCTGGTGAGGTCGCATTCTGGATTTCCAGTTCGCAAACTGGACAAAGTTCGCGAACTGGCCTACCCGGTTCGCGAACGGGCAGAGTTCGTCAACGGGTCGGAACATATACGTACAAGGAGGAGGAGAATGAGGAAGATGAGGAAGAATATTACATGCTGCCGCCACGATCTCCGTGGCTTGACGAAGTGCACTTCGAAGCTTCCAACGGCTACGGCTAGGATAAACATATTTGGAGTATTAACTCAAGTCTCAAAACGGTAGTCATTAAACCGACGCCAGGGAACGAGAGACTGCGAACTACTTAGTAGTGAGACGTATTCCTTGCATTTCTTGCCGCCTCGAAGCAGATCCCGAAAAGTTGAATCGGAAGTGATTGTCTAAGCTCGTTAACGTGGATTAGATGGTCTTGTCATAACGGAATGTAATGGCTGAAGTTGACCGTACCCAACGTCCAGCAGTCGGGCGCCTGTTGTGGCAGGTCTATTCTGCCTTTCTTCGCTTGCGGCTTGTTGTAGTTGATCGCTTTGTCTTGACCTTTCGGATGCTGTTACTATATTTGCGTGCGGGGGCTTGATATTGGAATTTTCATCGGCTTCGTTCGGTTCAATTGCCTTGTTTCGTCTCTTCGGGATAAGTTTTTGATCATGTTTCAAGCCCGGATGCAGGCCGGCATACATAGAATTCCCCTTGCTGCGGTTGCGGTTATCCCGTTGCGGTTATCCCGTTGCGGCTGCGGCTGCCGCTCCTCGCAATCGATGTAAGTCAGCATTCCGCAGGGTTATACACCTAGGTACGCGTGCATATGGAATGTTTGGTGCTCTTCTTCCTTCTTCCATTCCTTCCACTACTTCCATCGGATGCAACATCCCAAAATATTTTCAGAAATTATGCGGTGCTCTTCTTCCTTCTTCATTCCTTTCGTCGGGATTAACATACCAAATATTTACTAGAATAACGCCGGTGGAGATTGAGACGCATCGAAGTGCACATAGTCTGTCTTCGGCCAGTAATTGCTGGCAAAATCCCTACCAAGTCATGCAGACAAATGTGCATATTTGGATATTAATACCAGGTTTCGTTCAGTCCAATGATCCTGTTTCGTCTCTTTGGGATACATTTTTAGTTCAATCCCAAATGCAGTTGCTTCGTTGCCGGAATACATCAAACCCCCCTCGCTGCAGTTGCAGTTGCAATTGCGACAGAAATTACTCGATATAAGTCTGCATTCCGCAGTGTCTATGTATACTCGGTACTAGGGTTTGGAGAAGCAACAGCATGTGCACTTTTGTATGGGATTCGTCAACGGACGGTATTCGTCATCGGACGGTCGATCACTGTACTGCATTACCAGCGAAGGTGGCTTATGCTGTTTATTCTCCAAAACCTCGGCAGCGAGTACACCAACGTTGAACGCTCCTCTTCCTTCGAAGCTTCTTCATTCCTTTCGTCGGGATTAACATACCAAATATTTACTAGAATGACGCCGGTGGAGATTGAGATGCATCGAAGTGCATATGGTCTGCATCCCTACCAAGCCATGTAGACAAATGTGCACATTTGGATATCAACGCCAAATCAAGGAGTACTGTGTACTCTATGCGGGAACTGGTTCCAGAGCACCGTTGCTGTGGAGACTTTGTGCACTTCTTCGCCCAAGAATCAACAAACACGGAATATCACCCCGGATAGAGTAGCTTCATGCTATCATTCCCTCTGCGGAGCGGATAATATAGGAGCATATCGTAGTAGTTCAAGTCGACGGGTGGATATAAACCAGAGAACTTCCCACGTCTGGGTCGACATCAATCAAACTATCTTTCCACTACAGTCTTCTACAGTTTCCTCCTCTGCCCTCTCTGCTCTATCTTCTCTTCTGTTGTCTCTTCCATACTCTCTCCTCCCTGGTGGGAGGGGAGAGGATCTTTCCACGACAAAATAAAGGTTAGTATCCTCCTGTACTGGCTGGTATATTCCTTTCATGTCCATTACATGCTAATAAATCCATTAGAACACATTGCCAAACACCATCAAGACGTACAAAGAATTCCGGAAACAACTCATAGAGGATACAATCGAGAAAGTTGCATGCCCTTTTCAGGCACTTTAGGCGTTTGGGCTTTGTGAGATGAAGTCCCACCCCTCCGGCAGATCCCTAGATCCTCTGCCAAACCCAACACCCGTGGGTCCGGGTGACATGCAAACGGTTGACATCATTACTGAGCCGACGATTTCGACCGTCACGGCGACCGTTCGGGAGGATATACCTGATTCTCTCGCAATATACGGGTGCTATGGGGAGTGAGAACTGAGCCGGAGGATGAGAGGGGTCTACGGCTGGTGACTTCGCCTCAATATTCAAGGACAACACGACCCTCGGCTGGCTGAGGGCGACGACGGATCTCAAAACCCGAACGCTTTATTGCGTCCTCTTCCGCCTCTCGGATGCCGGTGAACCTGAAATGGAACTGCAGAGGAAGATGAAAGCAAATATCTGGCATATAAAATCCACAGAGATAGTGAAGCGGATCTCAAACATTGAGAGGCATGCCGCCTATACGCATCGATGGTACTCCTTCCATACTTCGACCTTCCACCATGGCTATATACTTTCAACGGTGGCACATCCACCGTCTTGACCACTGCCCAAATTGCGGCTATGGCACCAGGAACTCTCGCCGGGTTGGGGTTTGCCCGGCAAATTCAACCCGATCCACAGTATCATGACCCCCCCGCAAAACCAGCAGGACCGCATAGAACACCTCCTGGTGGGGTTAAAAATCGATAACCTAAATATGCACATTCGAGAAACCAACTGGATGTTATTGAATCTGAACGTGGCTGGCTCAGCCAACACCAAGTTAATCCCTGCCCGGCGATATGACGGGGCAACCCCACCGCAAGATATCTCACCCATGTCCACATTTGCACTTAACTGCATGACGGTGACCAACATCGACGACTATGGGACGTTTTACGGGTTAAACAACGCCCCGTGGATGCGGTGGAACAACGCCGGACAGAGGAGCAGAAAGATGAAGATTTTGGTGTGGTGAGAGGAAGTTATCAAGAAGGAAAGGAAAGAGCGAGCGCGAACTTCTGGAAGAGCTCGAACTCTCAAGTATCCCGACCTCAGGGATCCGGATAGCAACAACCAGAAGGAAATATCATTCAAGAACGTCAGGGCATTCTGAGGAATAGAAGGGATATATGGGAAGAGTGAATACCATGGATGGCTGAATGATAACTGCATCTTTGTTTATTTCTACTTCTCGCCAAACACCAGCCAGGAATTTATGTCGTCGGTAGTGTGCTTGTCGGAGACCTTCGAAAGAACCCCGGACCGGTGCGGAGCATCTTTGAAAAACGGTTCCCTGTGAAGGATGGGATACCTTATCTACGATATATGCTTATACCGTTCAACAAGCACAACCACTAGACTTTGGGATCATAAGTCTGGTGCAGCGCCGGATCGAATTTTACAATTCGCTGATACCAGTGGAAAATCTGAGAAAAGAAACATCCGCATATCTAATCTTCAATGTCGATACTGCAAGACCTTCTCGGACAGGCACACTTACGAAGGTTGTTCTCGATGGCCGCTATGGGCCCCAGCCACGCCCTTATCCAGCTTGTCTGCTCCTCCAGCTACATCCGGCACACAACAATAACCCTCCGAGAACATCGAGAAACATCCGAACGTGCCAAGGAGTACAGTGCCCAATATCAAAGAAGCGAATACAACTTCCTCAAAACGACTCGGAAGCATTGTGTGCGGTAACAGTCGGCGACCCCGAACTTCGCCCCGAGTTGCGGAAAATTCCAAAGTATGCAAGCCGTGTTTGATCGCAATGCTAAACGCAGCCACAACCATCTGGGGGACCCGGAACTTGGTAAAGTGGAGGACTCGTCAAACGAAAGAGTGAAGGCACGAAGGGCCGAAAGAGCGCGGAAGGCTGCCGAGGAGGCAGAAAAGAAAACTGTGTGGTATTCGACGCATTGTGGAGAACCCGCCGTGCGGAGAAGGACTACCACCCGTACAGGAGGCTCTACACGATCGGGAGGTTCGTTGTCCTCACCGAAAAAAAATTCGGGACCCCCAGCGATAGTCTCGGACATCTGCTTGTTACTCCAGTAAGCAGTTCGAGACTAACTAAGTCTCACTGACTCCGAGACAACCTTTGAACTCGAGGAAAGGCGCGGCGAGGATGCCATGAAGTGCATTCTCTAACATATTGGTTCCAAAGCGAATTGAGACAGAGAACGAGAGATGCGCAGCAACCAGTTACTCCAGCATATAAATTACAACATGAACACCGCTAGAGCTGCAATTCTTACTGCGATGACCGAGGAACAACACGCTCGGGAAAAGACCCTGTACATTTCCCTGGGTCGCTCCGACGAAGCCTACCGCCCACCCAAACCCCTGACAGTCCTCCGCGCAGGCTAATTGCGGACAAGCCTCCGACTCCCGGGCCCTCGAACACTGATGACTTTCACGATTTTTCCGCGCATCAGACTCACACCCCGCTTTCCGTTCCTATTACTCAGCAAAGTCCAAAAGATGGCAGATAGCGAGCAAAAGAAGCGCGAGAACGCCATCAAGAAAGTGTGGAGGGAATGGGAAAGAAAATTCAAAGAAATCGATCAAATCACTGGGTTTTGCCTCGATTATCCGTCGGAGCGTGGGCGATGACGAGAATCCGCGAGGTATGGATCCCCGCAAGCCAAGTCGACATAAGCCAGACCCTGACTTGCTCATCGTCGAAACGCGACACGAACTGGGTTGGTACGATCACTCGTGGTCGAAGCTCGGGCCCAGGTCGATGAGTGCTCCCAATAGCTGCCTGGGCTTGGCGTCCCCATATGGTCTGCACGCCCCAACAACAAGTCACAGGGCTTCATCGAAGGTGGCTCGCGCATGAGCCCATGCCTCGTCGAAGCCGATGTCGTTGACAGTGTCGGCCTCGTACACGCGCCCATTTTGCCGCCGCCCATAAGGAGGGAGAAACCAAGCCTGATGGTGAGGGATTTCGCCTCCGATACACTAAACGAGATGGTGAAGGCTCCCACTTGGCTACCCGGCATGTCAACCTCGATATCTACAAAACTCAATGAAGTATAAATCCTACAGCCTCAACACACAGACTGTGTGAACAACTTTTTGTAGCTCTCTCAAGCACAGCTATCATTCCAGGCTTAAATCGACTGAAAGAACTCCGTGACAGGACGCTCCACTGGGAAACGGCCGTCGCTGACTTCCTTAATACGTACAAAAAGTGGCTTCCACTGCCAGATTTCGGTAATTCGGGACGGATAGGGCGTCAATGGGTGGGGGTGTTTTTAAAAAAAATGCACCAATGAGGTGAGGGAGAGGAGGGTCAGGAAGAAGAGGACGAAAAGATCTGCGGCCTCTGATGGACCAGAGCGCCAGATAAAGAAGCCGAAAGTGAATCTCCCAATACTTGGGAATTCATCTTTTACGGTGATGGTTCGGTGGACGACAACACCACTATTCAGAGGGAATTTTCGGCTTCATACACCGCGTGCGTCAACACTGGCGCATGCAGTTGGCTCGTCTCAGAGATGGGAAGACGCCAAATTGCACATAGAGAATTCCCTGATTTCCTGAGATAGCCGATGCCAAGACATGGGAGGATCCGGGAGCTACTCTCATTCATCTCGAACCATCGATATATACCCGATCAACTCCGCCAAAGCCTAGAAGATCCCGGATTGAAAAGTTTCGCGCATCAATATCCAAGCACCATGTAGTGCTGCTGGAGAATATTTGTGAAAGGAGAACGTGTTTCCAGATTTCAATCTCAGGATGACCTCAAACCGTCTCAACGACCTTAGGAATCGAGCGTTTGGCTCTGTGACCACGTTTACTTGGTCAACACTCCGGATGCCGGTACTGAGGCTCATAAGAAGCCAAAGGAAAAGAAAAAAAAGGATTAAGACGTTGAAATTCGTCGTACAACGAAGCCGCGAGGTGGCGAATCATCACACCAAACGACTACATACCTGCGACAAAGTTACAAAGATCGGCGTCAATAGGGCCCTTCCGGCTCGGTGTCGAAGCAGTTGAGCACTCCAAGAAATGCGCAACCAATACCTTATTTACCAACAAGAAATTCACATTTCCATGGTCGACAAAGGCCTTTGTATGGCTGGCATCGATGCAGACGAGGAACAAGACACTGTTGATGGCGATGGTGCCCCAGGGGATGGCAGAAGGGGGAGCGGGGGCGGGGAGAGCGATGATGACGGTGCCTGCGGCTCAGAGTCACCATGGTTGAGAACAACCCAGTTCCTTGGTGGGTGGTGGGTTTCGTCTTTTGGTCGTTTGGTCTGTTGGTTACCTGTGATGGAGAGAGAGATTGCGAGATGCTGAAGCGAGAACGATGTAAGGAGGGTTAGGGCGTCGAGTCAAGGGTGGTCCAACTACCCAGGTGCGTAGGAGATATCTCCAGAGTCGGATGGATAAGGATGAAGGGAAGAATGTGGAGCGATTTGTTTGTATCATCGAGAATATATTGAGATTTTGTTAATACTTGGATTCTCAGCATAAATAATAACGCTTGTGGAAACATGGTTTGATTGTGCTGCTAGCTTAAGACTCAAAACAAAGTTCCCAGGTTCCCGCTAGCCCTAACTAGTGATACTTTGTGGGTCGGCGAAAATATCTTGGCACCCGTTCCCTCCCACCTATAAAACACCCCATCCTAATCCCAAATTTTCTTTTCCTCTTCATACTTACCTTGACGCGATTCCGGTGGCTCAAGCATCATCGGAATCCGAGGGCAATAACTCCTTCATTGCACACTAGAGGGATGAGCTTTCGTGAAGGGCCTTCGGGCCTTCTCGGTGTCATAATTTTTGATTTCTTTCAAGATGAAGGCTTTTCATTGATTTCCCTGGACGTGCGAATGTCGAGGGGTTGAGGAAAATTCGATTCTTGAAGGATTTGAAGCGATCGCATGTTTTGCACTGTGTGTTCCCGACCGCCATGAGCAAAGGATATCTTGCCTGAACTCTTTAGCTTGCATAGAGCGATCGCTCCAGTGATAAAGGCTTCGTCGCTGTCCAGAATCTTATGTTGCTGAATGCGTTGTTTGCCTATCCCATTCATTGTCTCTTCCTCTCCCCCCTCCTTCTGCTATCTTATCCGTCGCGCTTTCCCGAGAACATACAGCGAAGCTCGCATTTACACTTGAGCATTGACTAAGAGGGGGATCTCGCATCAACACCCCAACCTTGTTTCACTAACCTTCATTGCACCGCACCTTCAACCTCTAATCCGCATCACCCTCGCTTCACGGAGTCACCTACCTTATCGATAGACACTGGGCAGGACACTTTTTGACGGAATACAACAGTTCCTTGAACACCATAAGAGCTCCTCGACAAGGGATCCAAGTCGCTTCGAACGGCGTCTACAACTTTATACCATCTTCCAGAATCTCCATAAAATGACTTCTACCAGTCTTCCTTCAGAGGTGCGGTCGATATTTTATCAATGACGCTGTGCATCGAAACGATGAATACGAGCCTAACAACCTACTACTGATTATACCAGCAGCTTCAACAACTACCTCGAACACATCAGAACCTACATCCCCTCACCGTCCAAGATGCAACCCGACCGCCCTCCTCTTCAACCCGAACCGCCTCATCTTTAACCCTCCTCCCCCTTCCCCCGCGCCTTCATCCGTCCATCCACAATGTCAGCTCCAAGTGCACACCCCGAAGCACTCGCAACCCTCGCAAGATCCTTCCGCTACAAGCTGCGCGCATACCTCTGGTTCTCGCTATTTTCAATGGACAAGAATGTACTCAAAGTCATGGCCGCGCTGGATTCGATCAGGGAGGTGCTTGCAGAGAGAAGGGTTATGGATGAGGAGGATAGGAATTGGGAGTGAGGTGGGGTTTGATGCGGTAGGTAGGATAGCAAATAACAGGGTATTTAACTCAACTGGTGCTAGAAACACCAGGTATACCAGTACTAGATGGGGGTTCGAAACCGACAGTGCTGTAAACACTAAGATTTGCAGGCGAGAAACTTGATATTACTCTTTTGCCCTTTGATGTCCCGCCGGGATTCCGTACAGCCGCGGGCCTTCCACGGAAGTAAGATAATCATGGTCTAAATCAACGCATCTGCAACAATTGACCGCTTAGCCTAGGTGCTAGAAACACCTGGTGTTGTAAACGCCGGTCGTTGGTGTCGGTTCAAAACCTGCAACAGGCTCAAAGCCTCCAGTGTTATAAACATTAAGATCGCAGGCTCGAAACCTACGATGCTATTCTTTTACCCAGCTAGTTAAAGTAGAGGAGTTTCTGGATGCTTCCTTGACCCGGTGAGGTATCTTTATGCCTTTAGGTATGAAATTGCTTGATCTTTGCAATCCTGTTAACAATGATCTTTCCAGGACCGGATAATTGCGGGTGACTACAAATCCCCTGTGCCACGGTTTTGAAGTTTGGACACATAGTCTTGTGCCTAGGATTCCATAGTAATAAAGTACACAATATCTCAAAGCACCCCTCAAAAGCGGATATGAATAATATAATCCTGAAGAAAACAAAAACGGGCCGATAAATAACCTAAAAGTTCGAAAGAAAATCCAAAACCGACCCAAAATCCCATGAAGATAAGAAACTAGATTCCCATCCTTCCAAATTGCATCTCAAGATCTGCCGCCCTAGTTACACCAGCTGTAGGCATATGACTCTGACCGCCAACAGGAGCATCACATTCCGAACATCTCGCGAGCTGCATAGGCATACCGCATTCTCCAACCGTAAACTACAACCACGTCAGTATCTAAACCCTCAGAGTACTCAAGGGGATAGGTATAACATACCGGATGCCCGTTCTGACAATAATACCAATGTCCCGTTCCACCAAACTCTCGAGCCATGGCTTGGTAAACCGCCGCCTTTTCCTCCGACGAAACAAAGGAGTAAAACGTTCCGCCACCTATAAGAACTCTGGCCTTTTGAACATCCTCTCGGAGGTACTCCGCGGATGGCTGTGCGTTGATGATTTCAAGACATCTATCCAGGTTGTTCTTTTCTATGGTGATGAGTTTTGCTTTTTCGGGGTTGGCGTCGGGGTCGGGACTGTGGCAAAGCTCCAGAGCAGAAAATTGTGCGTGCCAGACCATGGCTTCGATTTCTTGCTTATGGTAGCCGGTGTTCTCGGAATCCATCATGAGTTCGATACACATGTCCTTGGCGCTCTTTAAACTCGGGATCACGAGCTTCTTCCACTCCTTGACGTAATCTTCCATGGGGATGTGAGTCGAGAGTCGCTTGAAGTTCCAGAGAACCGCCCACATCATTCGTAGTAGCAGGCTTCTACCTCGGAGCTGGAAACCGTGTTGGATTACGGTGTTGTCTAGCTCAAATTTGGTGACTGCATTCCTCCTCCGCCTCGCATCGATTACCATGCTGTGGACTTTTCCGTATGGCTGCTCCGCTTGCTTTACCGCGTTGAGGAAGCTCTCAACGAGCTGACATGCTTCGGAACCTTTCTGCTTGTAGCGTAGGATGCGAGTCTTGGTGCTGAAAAGGGCGCCGTTTGGTGTGGTGATCATAAGAATGAGCTCGTTGATCATGTCCTCGAGTTTGTGTTCTTTCTCTTCAAGCTCTTCTAGCAGTTTATTCTGTAGTGTGCCAGCATACGCCATGAACCGCTTCGTGGCTTCGTCCAGTAAGGCGCCCTTTACTACCCGGTTGTATCGGTGAATATTCCGAAGCGGTGCTCGACAGTTTGGACAACCCTTCATGTCTGAACGGGAGAAACTCTTAGGCTCCAAAATATTGCCTTCCTCATCGATGACGTAGGCGTTTTTCAAGTCCATGAGTCCATCCAAAGTCCCAACGGAGTAGAAGTGGCCACAAGAAAGGAATATCACTGGCTCAGCGTCGAGATCTGTCTCCCGATAGGTCGTGAATTCAATAAGGTCCAGAACGGTATCGAGAATATCATCACTCGCACAGATCTGGCAGCTCTCTTTGCCGGGACAAGTCTCTCCGCAGATACTGGGGCATTGATGTCCGCATTCCATTATCTTGTCGCAGCGGACGGAGCAAGGGATCAGGTCGCACGGAACCGCACATGGCATGTGACACGGTTGGCTTCGGTGTTTACAGAACCAGCTGCATGGGGCGGCGCACGGCGGACACGGCTCGGAGCATTTGTTGGGGCACCAGGAGTGGTCGCAGCGGACCTCGCACGGCCGGCTACAGGGCTTGCATGCTTCACCTGGGTGGCAAGGTTGTTCGCACGCGTGGTTGCAGGTGGTGTAGGAGCGTCCGCAGGGAACAACACATTCTTTGTGATCCATAGTGATGATCTCTGGGCGGTCCTTGTTTTTCTTCCGGCAGTCTTTGCATTTCCGTCCGCAGGGGTGGCCACAGGGTAAAATTGAGTTGCAGCTGCTTTCGCACCGGTATGTTGTGATATCGACATGGCATTGAACGTTGGCCATATGGCCGCAGCCTGGAACTTGTCTGAATACCTTTTCTCGGCATTTAACCTTAGCGAGGTCTCTCGTCTCGTGGCATTCCAAACTCGCTGGTGAATGCCCACATGGGAGCCTAATGTTGGAAGTGACCCTTTCTTTGCAGTCTCCGCAACTTTCTCCGCATCGTTTTGGACATGAGTGTTCGCAGTGAGGGAAGGATCTTATACAGTCTTCTTCACATTTAACGCTACACAAAAGTAAGCACAGAGCGACTGGGTTGGGAGGAATCTCAGGCTGGTACGCTAGTAGCCGTTCGAAAGAGGAAAATGCGCGGACTTACAGCTCATGGAGTTGATCAGAGTGACATTTCATGAGACAAACATGCCCGCAGGTCAGACGCTTCCCGCATCTCTCTGAGCAACCTCCTTCCGGCGCTAGCTTGGTGAAGTCGTCTGCGCAGGCAACATGTATGGGTATGTCAGGGTGTCTGGGACATTTCAGTTCGAGCGTCCGGCCAATGTTGCCCCGTTCCTCAAGCATGCGCAAGACTTTGGCCCACATGTCAATTGGACGGGAAGTCTCAGCGTCCCCAATAATGTACATCCCATGCTGGGCACGACTGAAACGAATGTAAGCAATGCCCTTCGCTGCGTCTGCAGTGGGTGGAATATTTACCTCAAAAGGACGTTAATGCGATTGAAAGTTTTTAGAAAACCGCATCGGTGTTCTTCGTTGCTTCGAACCAAGGAAACAATGATAACCTTTGCCTCTTCTCCCTGTAATAATTCAGAAAAATCGTCCATAAACACTCTTGACTAGCTCCCGCTTGCGAACGAAGACTAAATCTTAGGTAGGAGGAAGAGAAGGGGCTTACCTGAAAGTTATCCACAGTAGCAATTCGGATCCCATCCAACAACCTTCCCTTCCGAACTTGCTGCTTTGAAAGGAGAGACTGTACCGGTACCGATGCATCCTCCTCTTCGTCCTCCAGTTCGATTTGCTCCATATCTTTCTCCCCAATAACTAGATCGAACGCGCTCCCAAGCTTCTTGCGCAGTTTTCGGAGCTGACCCAGGTAAGGAGTGATTACGGCGATGTCGTCCCTCCCATAGTATACACCCTGCCGTGAAAGGTGCCGCACCAAAGAAACAACAACCTCCGCTTCGTATTCATTTGTCTTGGACGTTTGCATTTGCCCATCTGATGAAGCAGAATCTTCTCGGTTTTCGTGGTTAAGCCAAAATAACCTCCTTCGCATGCCAACAACTTCGGGATATGTATGTGTGGAGGGATGGTCTCGGAGATTTGGGTAGAGTGTTTCCCTAACCAGAGAAGCGATCGAAGGGTGCATTCTTCGTTGGACATCCAGTGAAGCTATCGGCATCTTCCCTCCACCGAATTCCGCCTTCTCTAGACGCTCGAACAGAGATTCGTCGAGCCCGTACTTTGAGCCTTGTGCGCTTTCCATTGACAATTCGTACCTCGAGATTTGGGCGCGTAGCTGGAGGTGGTCTCCGATCAAGATGGCATGTTCGACAGATGGTAGCATCGCGGTGATCAAATGCGCTTCGAGGACCTCTGCCGCTTCTTCACAGACTAACACCTTGGCAGGAATGCTTCGGAGGAGCTCCGAATTGGTGGCGAGCCCGGATGTAGTTACTCCAATAACATGCGCTTGCTCAAGACATCTCTTGTCCCCTTCCTTGTATTGTGTTTGAAGAGAATGGTTCTGCGCTGTATACCTATCGATGCAGGATTGGAGTTCAACTCTTCGGATTTCATTTACCCGCTCCTCCCAGTGCGACCTCAAGGTTTGCCGTTCCCGGTGCGAGGTTTCCCATGGGTTAACGCGATTGTCGAGTAGCTGCTGTAGACTCCGATTCGTTGTCTGGGGTTCAGCGTCGCGGGTTTGTCCTGCGGCGTTCTTCCCTTGAGTCCATATCCTGAAGATATCGGACCTTGTTTTCTTCCCTGCCACTTTCCAACCACCATCTGAGTCCTGGGTCTTCACATCTTTAGCTCCCGCAAATAAGATATCGTGAGTCTGCTGAGAATGCTGCTGCAGGTAATTTGCGATATCAGCGTGGGTGCATCCGCGGGAGCTCCTTTCCAGTAGTGATTTCATCTGTGTCTGGATCTCTTCAATGGCTGTTTGGCATTGCCAGATACCTCTCTTCTCCACCCTTGTGGGCATGGTTCCAGCGCGGACTTTGTGCAACATAAGCTCCGCCAATCGCTCCGATTTCGACTGTCCTCCCATTCGGATGATTTTCTCCTCGCCTGAATCGAGTAGGTGTCCTAGAAACTGGTCCAGTGCGTGGTTGGTGTAGCTATTTCACGGCGTCAGTAATTATCGACTCAAAGAAGCGGTAGGAGTACGAACCAGACGCAAACGATGGGCCCTATCTTGAGTAGATCCCTGTTTGCTAATAGGACTTGCACGAGCTTGTGCCCAACGTACGACTTCCCCGTTCCAGGAGGACCCTGAACTAGTGCGAGTTCGGTCTTCAAGCTCATGATCAAACTCTCACACTGTCCACAATCTAAGGTGGTATGTTGCTCGAGCTGTTCTACCGTGACTGGACGTTGAACGGAAAAGCGTAGTGGATATCTGCCATTTGTGATACAGCTAAGATCAAGCTCTTGTCCGGCTATTCTTGATAGATAGAGTGGTGGTGGAACCTGTACAATGCCGTTTGTGATTGTGTATTGCGTTTCAGCGGTTGGGGCAAGCCAGTTAGTAAAGGGGAGAATCGGCTGTCTGTGCAGCGTCTTCAAGCAGCTCAGAACGGGCTCGAAAGCGGCATAAAGCATCCCGGGAAATTCCACGAGCACAGCCGTTCCCGGCGTCGTTTGCTGTACAAGCGACATGATCCGTGCCTGATCAAGCATCGAATTGGGGGTGACCAGAGTAAGCGATATCAAAGCTCTGTCAGGGTCCCCGGCCAGATCCTTGATTCCTTGGTGCCTGTATTCGTCCTGGGTCTCTTCCGTTCGTCTCTGCCTGATGACTACTCGATCTGCAACCAGCAAGAAGGTGGTCTCCATGGTGTCGTCAATCAGGGCGACAAGATTCCCATACCCTAAATCCCTTGAATCCTTCCACCAGTCCGCCCTTTCGCGTGGCTTCATCTTTGTGACTCGTTCGGGCTGAGCAAATGATGCATCAATTATCATCCCCTTCCGGCGATCAAATCGAAGCTGAGAGACCTTGACGCGGTCATAAATACTCATTTTCGCGTCTATTTGTCGCAGGAATTTACGCTTCGCGTTCTTATCATTGCCCCGTACCAGCATCTCCCAGCGCTCAACCAGCGCACAAACGGCATCGCGCAGCTGCCCGGCAGTATCTTCTCTCAATAAGCGAAACTGGGAGTCCAAAAGTCTATGAATTCCTTTTTCATGATGCGGGAAATCTTTGCTCTTTTGTGGAAGGTATTCCGCGCGGTTCCCTTTGATTTCAGACGTCGTTGGCAAGATTTGGATTTCCTCGATCGAGGCTTTGTCGTTATCGTGTCTAGGACCCTTGATGGAGAGGTCCCCTGGCGGGTCCACATGCATTTGGAACATCGGAGTTGATGTAGTGGCGACATTATGTGCAACATTAGGGATGGCATCACCCATTTGAAGATGCTCTTTGATGCGCTGAATATTCCTCCCTGCACTCCTCAGAGCAAAGCTTTCACGCCGATCTAGTGGGAATTCGTCGAAACATTGACTGAGTGTGATGGTGATTGCTTTGAATTCCTTCTGAATCGCAGCCTCGTGGTTGAGGTTTATGGTGCTGAAAAACGCCGCAGAGATTGCCATAATGGCTTCTTCGCATTTGGTGTTCCCACGGTCATATAGCGCTTGTTTAAGAAGTGCGGAAGTCTTCTCGAAGAATTTGATCCCACGTCGCCCAGAAGCTCCGTAGACAAAGTTGTAGATAGTTCCTACCGACTTCTCCAGTACCAGAGACGAAAGGATCTTCTCGTGGGAGATTAGTTGTAAAAACGGAACACAATGCTCTGTTTTCACTTTAGCATTAGCTAGGTTGGGATATATGAAAAGATACGTACCGTGAAAGCCAAGTTCATACATAGTTGGCTGGAGAGAAAAGTTTGATTCCAGCGCCCTTGAAATCCATTGCAGCCCTTTCTCATCACCAAGCTCTTTGATAAGTGACTGCTTTGCATCTGAATCCCCCGACTCGACGATCCCAAGCCCCGACCTAATAGCGGCGTCGAACTGACCGGAAGATAATGCGTCGTCTCGGGTTAGTGAATGCGACCAGTCTTGACGTCTCGATGTATATGTAGATCGAGTAGCGGGGCTGGGCGTAGGCTGGGTTCCGGTCACAGCGTCATGAGAGAATTTGCAGCTGGCTCCAAACTTGCATCGGCCGGTGCGTGCGAAAAAGTTGCACAGCCTAGAGGGGCTGTCAGAGATATAATGGGTTGGCAGGGACTATTCATACCCTTTCCTGAGGCCGCTCATACCTACAGGTAAGTATGCAGATATTAGCAAATCTTGGTTTTTTTCAGTTATTTTGTTTGCAATAGTGATTCTTGGAGAAGGTTGAGGAAGTGGGCGGTGAGTTTGGTGCCGCAACCGCCTTTTTGTGCCCACAGATAACAAAGCGTTATCCCGCATTCAGCTTGGCCGGTTCGAGTCATCCAGAGCATGCTGGTCACGGCCAATTGATCTCTGCCGCATTCCACAAGTGTAGCCTGCCTTGTCCACCAATACTTAACCCAGGAACCTGCAGGCCCATGCAGGTGTGGTTTTCCATATATAGCAATTAGTGTAAGGCTCTGAAAATTAAAGGTTTCAATTGGTATATTAAACGTGGTTACCGCTCAAATACTTTCCGCTCACACCGCTGTCGCTGGTATCTAAAGACGTACGCTTTGAGGTAATTTGATTGATGACTAACCCTAACCGCTATCGACGTACCCCATCAGGTAGCAATGAGAAAAAATAATGTTTAGAACTATTGGATAAGCACGACTCTAAAGTAGATTTGAGGTTCAGTACCGAAGGATAGAGTTGCTCACATAAACCAAACAACAACTTTAGAATGCGACCGAGGAGAAAATCTGGTCAATGAGAACACCTGAAGTAAACTCTGACGTGAATTACTAGTATCTCTTATCGCAATTAATGAAAACGCCAACGACGACGCTGACATGCAACATTGCTCTCTTGATCTTCCCAGAGCTGATCATTCGAATCTCTCCCTACAGCATCCACTCTCTATCTCCGTGGCGAAGTCAAATCCTTGCATGGTGCTTGACGGTGCAATTCGAAAATGGGGGTCCACTGTAAATCTCTCTCGCTTTACTTCTCCTCCCTTCCCATCGTCGTAACATAATCGACAGCGACAGAAAGCAACGGGGACTAGCCAATTATCAAAATACTTGCGATCCCAGACATTCGATAAAGGAGTACTTCCTGTAAGAATCCGATGGCGGTCCGCAACAAAAAATGCTTTTTAGAATCTGAGATACTGCCTGGGATGGTGATCTGGGAGTAGGGTAGCGACCCCTCTCCCATATTGGAGATTTGGCACTGGCTCGAGTATTTCTGAATTTCTCAGATCTAGGGTTTTCAGATCTTACTGGAAGTACTCCAATGCACACGTGTTAGCTGCACTTGTGTGTTTTCTCATAAAGTCTGGTCATTGGATGCTATATGCCGAGCATTGTTACGGACCCCGGCAGAGTATATGCGGAACGCGATGATGCCTAAATGGGCGGACGATCGTCAAAAACTACAACCGTCCAGAATCTAGCTGCTGCTTTGTGATGAAATTCACATGCTCACTTTAAAACTCGGCACTGGGGTTTGGAGAATAAACAGCGCTAATGCTGCAGTCGATTAGACGGAACCGACATGTAATAGCATGAAGTACTTGCTCGGCTCTTTGTGCACTTTGCAACCTTGATTGCAAGCGACCTACTATGACAGAGGTGGACCGTGATTTGAGGCTAAAGTGAAGGAACAGCGGGTGCATGTTTGCATTCCTTTCACTATCCTTTCCGTCAATTATATTGTTCCGGCTCTTGCTTTGCAAGCACTGTGATGTAGCTCAATGGACAGGTGTGCAAAAACTGCACTCTTGAGAGACACCTCCTCAGGTAACAAAGCCACTCATGACAGAGCTGCAGGAGTAACGAGTACCTTCACAGGGCTAGGCTAGGCACCAGCGGATTTCTACCTCATACATGTGGTTGGGCTGATGGAACTTCCGAGAAGCGGGCGCCAATGGATAATGGATGGGATTTGATAGGGTGGCTGCGGTTACCCGTGCCGCATTGTTGACGCAGGGGATCTCAGCGATCTCAGCGATCTTCGATTTGGTTGATACAGCTGCGTGGCGGTTAGAGTTACTTGTGCGAAAACCATCAAGTTTCTTCATCATTGAATTCCCGTATTTAACAGTTCATCATCAAGACCCGTTCAAATATCAAGCCTACATGACTGGTGTTCCATTCCCGGAGGAGGTTGACAGGGTATCACATGGGGTTGGAGTAGGGTTATCCTACTACAATCAACCGCACGAAACCAACCATTCAACGACCTCCTGGGCTCTCGTCAAGAATCAGCTTTAGCTTCGATAAACATCAGCTTGTTTCCAATAGTACCAAGTTATAAGAGCTATCGATAGTCTTCGATAGGCGACCTGGTTCTAACGGGCCCGATACCGCATCTACCGGATATATGACAGAACTAAAACTACAGCGAAGTCACTGGTCTAGGCCACGGTTTATGGACGTTACTTCTGTTCTTTATACATGAGTGAATGTCGTCGAAAAGAAAATCGAAGAATTCCGGAACCAACATCCTCTCGCGATTATGGCCCTGTCCGGGATTCGACTCGACACGATACAAGCAACGGGACGAGTCGGGGATATCTCGCCCTCAGCTTGGACATTTCGTCTCATCAACCTTAGGCGTGCCACGGGAGACAACAAAAGCAGTTAACCTTATTCTAAGATCAGCTGGTTGAGTTTAGTGATACCATGGGACAAGATATCCCGAACCCTACGTTTTGGATCCCCGAGATCATCTGTACAACACGTTAAGATATCGCAGGATATTTGAGTCGGTCTCAAGATCCATGAGCGAGACCCTATGATGCAGAGCACAGAAAGTCCGATAATTAATCAACCATCAGCAGAGTCACGACCGCAAATGAAGCTCTGGGACGTACGTACGGCCATAACAATTACCATCATTAACGCCAGAGTAGCGTTATACACTAGACGAAATTGGCTCGGCACTAGGTCAATTGGATACATATCACTTTTTGAATATTGCATATAGATGTGCACTTGCAATTGCACTTATGAGCGCTTGCTGCTACCACACACACGCACACACACTTTAAATAGTCCTGAGCTTCTCCCTTTCCTCTCTTCGGTAGACACACCACAATGGTCTTAAGTTTACTTAAGACTATGCCGGAAAAAATCACTAGGGTGAACACTTTTGCCAAGAGATGCCAAGACTTTAATTCGACTAATCACAAAACGCCAAGCCGAGTGACTACCTATGGACGAGTGACATACCGTGAAAAAAATTGTGTAACAAACTTGTAACTCAAAGAGCAACATCTTGGCAGTTTCATACCGTCTTGGCATTGGCAGGTTGCTCAAGTTCACATCACATGTAGATGGAGCTGTTGGCATTGGCAGGTCACTCAAGTTCACATCACATGTAGATGGAGCTGAGCTACTGGAGGCGAGGGAAAGGCTGTAGATGTTTGTTGGGGAGATGGAATGGATGTTTGGACGATTGCTTTCAGCACTATTACTATTTCCTTCGTTAACGTCAGGCTTACGAACTTAAGACAATAGTCTGCGCGTAGCGTAGCGGCCAGTATACACACACACGGTTCCTCCCATACAGAACAATTGAAACCACAACACAATCCGGGTGATAGGCCATGACGCTGAGAGGAAAACCATCCAATCCTATCATCAAAGCCTTCGTTACACGCAGTAAATCGCGTTGCACTAGAGTGGAGTGTTCACATACGTCACCACCAGTGGCAACTTTTGAAATTCATGGTTCAACTAGACTGGATGACTTGAACGCTGGCAGAGTTTGTCTTCATGATTGAAGGTTGTAGTCGATCCGCCGCTTTAATTCGATCCTTCTCCTAGTTCTTGGTATATCGATCGAACATTTGATTGATTTTTGCGCCAACTAACTCTAAACCTAACCGATAACAGGTTAATACGTGGTTACAAGTATATATCCCTTCCCTTTATTTCCTTTCCCTTTCCCACCTACCTTCGTAACTCCGCCTCCGAAACCTGATTTAAAAAAGAATTTCAAACAAAAACAGGATTTAAAACACCCCCACCACCCCCCACAAATGAAAAAAAACACACACGTACGAAAGCATACATTTTATATTCCCTCTCTCCACCCAGGATCACACTAACGTAGTATCATCATCCACAAACCTCTGCATCCCTTTAAAGATACCATCCCCAATCCTCTTCTTCTCAGCCTCATCCTCTAACTCAACAAGGCTACAGTTAAGGTTTCCCTCCTCAGCAACCCTCCAATCCCCGCTCTCGACCTTCCTCCTCTTGCTACTCCTCAAACTGCGTTTCCTCTCGGCCGCTCCATCAGGCGCCGACTTCTTCGGCGGCGCGTTGCTAACAATGACTTTCCACACCCGGAGGGGCTGGCGGATACCGATGGGTGACATTGCGCGGATGCCGATATACTTGAGTTTCCCGCGCCATACGGTCTGAGCTGTAGAGGAGGACGCGGATGAGGATGAGGGGGGTGGAACGCCGTTGCTGTGCACGCGGAGACGGTTCTTGGATGCGATTGAGAGCGCATCGATGTACAGCTTGTCGGGTTCCTGCTCCCTCGATTTTGCCTTGCGCTTGCCGGTGGTGGTTGTTCTGAAGGTACGGCCGCCTAGATGTGGGGCGAGCGGCGGTACCATCGCGAACGGTGGTTGGTAGATGTTGAAGTTGACGTAGTTGGAGCCGGAGCGTGCTTCGGTGCGTGCATTGAGGAGGTAGAGGTATTCGAGGTTCGGCAGTTTGGCAATTGTTTCGACGAATTGGTTCTGCGTTGGCAGGTCAGTATGGGAACCAGGGTGGGGTGTATGTGATACGTACCCAGCAATCTGCGGTTTCGTAGGAGACTGGGATGGCAAGCTCCCGGATGCGCCAGAACCCCTCAAAGAAAATCTCCTGCTGCGGCAGCTGTCGGGTGGTGATTGCAGAAACTCCAGGCCTCATATCGAGCACCAGGCGCTCCAATCCCCATCCCTCCTCCTTGTTTCCTCGGAGGTCCTTGATACTCCTGAAGGGCTGCGGGAGCGGGTACCTATATTTAGGAAGTGGAGGCGCTGGAGGCAAAAGCATCGGGTAGCCATGGGAAGCATAATCATTCGGATCCATTAGCGAGTCCGAGTCAGGGTACATCATTTCGTCCTCGTCCCACGCCTCGCTATCCGAGTCGTAATCTGCAAACATGGACACGTTTGTATGGTGCATTGAGTCATACATATTCCACCTGTCGACGTGCCAACAGCACAGCTCCAAGGTCTTTAGGTTCCTGCAGGTACCTTCAGGCCCAAACTGTTTCAAAAACTTGCACAGATACGGCAGCGCAAGCTCCTCTTTGATGTGCACCCTCTCAAGGTTTTTCAGTTTGTTGTTCTCCCATTGGCGCAATAGATCCGTGCCCTCTTGGCAGTAGTAAAAGTCCAAATCCCTGAGCTCGGCCGGATCGATAGACTTCGTGATGGTAGCAATTCCCTTTTCTTGGAACGCAACATCCCTCAGCTTCAGCCGGTGAAGCTTCATCTTGGGGGTGGTAAGGCGACCACGCGGGGGTGGAGGCGGTCGGAAAAGCGCAGCAAGGATATCTGGTTCCATGGGTTCCATCTCAACTAACATGCCGATGAACCCAGGCGAAATATCGAACTCCAGTTCCCGCAGAGTCTCCCAATTCGATCCCGTTCGCATGACATCGCCATACTGGATCACCTGCTGGTAATCCCCCGTCTGTAGAGCTTTCAAACTAACGAGACTGTTGTTGCTGAACGGAACAGGGCTATTGCAGAGGGGTGTCGGAGAGTGAGGGTGATATCGATAGCTAGGATGGTTCATATACATGTGAGTGTCGCCAAAGATCTCAACCTTGCACAGGGTGTCAAATCGCGCGACAGCAGCCGAGATCTGATGAGGCAAGGGGCGGATGACCCTCCATCTATATATCCGCCGTTAGCACTACCACCCATCAAGCACAACAAAGAGCCCCACTCACGAAAAACTTTCCAAACGCTCAATGCTCCACAGCAGACCCTCCAGAGCTTCTACGAAAGGCGTGTGTTCCCGAATATCGCCATCGTTGTGCAGGAAATACTCATCCTGTTGCTCTTCTTTCTCGTGGTTCCAGAAACCGCATATGGCAATTTCGCGGATGAACAACAAAGGAAGTCTGCGTTCCGGCTTCTTTCCTAAAGCTCCGGCACTTCCCGCCGCGTCTTTCCTCGCGTACAGAGTTTTCCAGGAACAGCCGGCAACGCCTTTGCCCTTCCGGTCGATCATAGCCTCGTTTTCTGCCTCATCGCAGTCTTCCCTTGTGTAGGACGGGACCTCGTAGGAGCCCGGGGGCACGAGACGCCTGAGCTTCTCGGTTTGAGTTGGCCACGAAGAGCGCCCCCAGAACTTGAGTCGGTAAGTGTGGTAGAGGACAGGTATCACCTGGTGGTAGATGGCGCGGCAGGTTTCAGAGAGGTTTGCGAGAGAGCGTTGCTGTTCGGGGGAGATCTGGAGAAGCTATTTGTGAGCCTTTGAGGGGGGGCAGGGGAGCCGAGGTGCACTGTGGTGAACGCACTTCGCTGATGATCTGGTCGAGAATCTCAATGGGTAGACCTGTGAGCCCAGCCATTTCTCACACGTCGTGGCGATGATCTGGAGATGTCGAGATGTTGTGGGTAGACGCGAATACACGTGCTTGAAGGAAGATTGGTTTGTCCTTCCCCTGCAACTGCAACTGCACAGCTTTCTACGCCGAGACAAAGAAGCTTGGCAATACATAATACATGCATGACGTCAAGACTTCAGATGGTGGACATGTATGGATAGACGTCAGGTATATGAAATAAAACTTCTATCGCGTGTTTAAATGGTTTTACGTCTTTTTGAAACGGAAAAATAGTGACGATATGTATTATACGTTCGATCATGGTTCATCACGCTATGATCAATGTGTAGAAAGGAAGTCTATCAAATGTAAAGTACACATCAAAATAGCGTACAGAAAAAGCCCCATCATAACCTTTGTCGTAATATCGTAGCACTGTTCCCATTGACCCTCCTCCCGTCAGTCTATCACTATCCGCCCATTGTCTCTCTCTTTCAATCCATCACTTTCCGTCCTTGACCTTCAATCCAACACCATCCATCGTCCATTGACTTCCGGAATTCCCTCACGATCTAACCCGTCATCCTTCCATCGATTCTCTCCCAATCCACCACCATCCATTTCACCCCAACATAACCGCCGTCTCCAAAACCGCAATATCCTAGCGCAATCCACCAAGATCTATCTATCTACTTTCCATCAATCCATCCTATCCTATCTACCATCCTATCCTATCTACCATCCTATCTCATCTACCATCCCTACCTGTTACCACACACTCTTCCCCTACAAACAGTTAGTATTACTCAAACACTCAAAACTCCTGGGAGACTAACCGCTTGACATCCGTGTTATCCCTTCGTCGACGAAGTTGCAACTTCCGACCCCGCAACCTCGTTTGACTTCACTTTGGTCATTGTCTCCTCGGTCACCACGGTTTCGGTTGCAGTTTCCATTCCAGCAAAACCGTTGGTACTCGTGGGAGTGTTTGCCTCCTCCCCCCCAGCTGGCATAGCACCACAGCTGAGTCCTTGCAACCAATCCGAATCATCTTGCAGAAAATTCCACAAAGAATCACCCTTGCTCACAAAATGTGAGCGCGCAGCTGGAAGCACGGTTCCGCAGGGGAGAATGACACTTAACACCATGTTAGCGTTTGATTCCTCCAAGGAGGATGTAAAAGCGAAGGAAGGGATCCATACGTTGCCGGGGTATCTTGAGCCATCTTCGAATGATAGAATAGAGATGGGAGGATATGCAAATGCTAATGCAGGAACCCTGTGAAGAGTTATGTTTGGAATGTGTGTGTGTTTGACGTCGTGCTTGTTTGACTCTGATTAAAAAGCAAACTAAGGCATGGGTTTCTGGGGGGAGATATATTTCGATACCGACTGCCTTGGTTTAGAAATAGCTTCATTTTTGTTTTACAACAAAGACGACGTGTGTAGAGATTGAGCCTCGGTGACAGCCAGCTTCTGCTGCCACGACAGACATTCACACACCACGAGTTGGTGTTGTTACTGCGGTGGTGTGCCATGGTGGAAGATAGACAGACTGACAGACTGCCTGACGGGGGTGGAAGGTACGGACGTCATCTCACCCCTCCAGCCAGCGGAGAAAAAAGTCCAGTGTCATTCTTTCTTTCGGCAAAGTGTTCACCGCCACGAGTCCAACCATCACCTGGCATCGTCGTCGTCAGTGTTGTTGCAACATTGTTGTCGTTGTTTTGCAGGGTGGTTTGGTTGTACGTCTCCCCAGACGGAACCAGACCCTTAACGTGATGTTTGGATATGCACGTACCTGCAGGGCCTAGGTGCCCATCACCCCCATCCCATCCCCACATCACAATAAACAATTTGCAAACCAAATCAAAATCCTCCGCGAAACAACACACGTTCCTGCCACGATAGCACGCAGGGACAATTGCAAACACAACGTGGAGTGCAGGTAAATGGAGAAACAATTCCGCCTTTTTCACGGTGGTCAGCCAGCGATGGCCTTGAAGCTGGCTGGCAGACCTTGGGAAGAACACGTTCGTCTCTTCGTCTTTCATAAGGCCAGGTCCGCCTGTTCATTTCCTCCCCAACGCCTCTGTGCTTTTAGAGTACTGAGGTAGGTTGCTGGTGAAAAAAAAAAAGGAGGAAAAAAAGGCCTGGTTGTCAATCGTTCTAGAAGATCTTCCCCAACTTTCTAGCCCCGTGTGGGGCGTTTGCATTTCCAAACTTTATTCAGAGCTAGCCTTGGCCTAATGTCGGGCACTCTATAGGTAAGTGAGCTGGCAGCTCACATCCCTTTATACGTATCCATTGAATCTTTGCTTGTTCTGGATCCCCTTAATAAAAATTTATTTTGTGCACTTTATCCCCCACAAAAAAAGGGCAAAGTGAAGAAAAGTGAAGAAAAGTAAAGGCAGAATTGAGTGTGAAGTGCAATCAGGATCTGTGATATCGATCGATGACGACGCTGATGTCGTCATACGTATCCGAGACATCTCCATCCGATGAATCCGAAACTTGATGAACAAAGATGAAAGTGAAGGTAGTACAATTGCAGGGTCCCGGGGTGCGTCCCTGTAAAAGGCACTTTATGTAGAGTACCAATGCCTGAAATCGCGTGCTGAACACTTCCAATTCCAATCCCAATGCCTTTCTGGAGTGAGTGCTCAATGTCGCGCTAGTGCGCTAGTGCGTAGAATGCCTACAATCTCCCTCGACATTCGCGATAGCAACGACGACACTCACAATGTCAGAGTGGCCGATAGCTGGTTCATCATTGCCATTGATTCGTTCGAACAATTGTTGCACTTTCTTTCGCTGCCTTTTTGATTTCCGGAACCGCCAATCCCTGTTCTCACTGATGCCGATCGCGATCGCTTTTACGTCAATATGCAGGAGCTGCAGCAGCCTGGTCCTGTTGTGGCCAATCTATGATAAGGCGGATTTAGGGAAGGCAGCTGCACTCGTGACTGAGTGTAAGGCAAGAAACACGACTGAAATAAGATGGTCAAAGCAGAGGCGCAAATGACTGCACCGCTCTGCTGCTGCTGCCTACACTTCCTATCTCTCGGTGCGCAAATTTCGTCGTCGCGCAGTGCAAGTTAACCTTTTCTTCAGAGAATACTGGAGTAGCAAGGTACAGGGATAAATGTTTGACGCCATAGTTTGCTTTTCTCGCAAGTACTTTTCTCCCAAATGCGATATCAAAAACCACCTATGCCAAGTATCTCCTAAGCCCTACACCTCTCCATTCTCTGTACAAAGAAGGAAATGCAATGGCGTGATGCGTCGCGATGTTCTTCCCCAGAAAAAAAGTCCTAACAAGTATACAATTAGTCCATGTATCTCCAGCGTCCCCCAAAGCCAAACAAAATAACTACTCTTCCTGTCTGTGCCCAAAGGAATGATGAATAGCGAATCTGCGCGATGTGCTTCCGAGAAAAAAAGGACCAAACAAAAGGAATGCCCACCCCTCTAAAAATAATCTGACCTCATGCATGCATGTACTCCAACGCCGTTGTGATGTGATATCGATATTTCCCGGAACAAAACAAAGGCTCATTTTGGCCCTGAATTTTGCGACCCCCAAGAAGAAGTCCAAATAAATAAATTATCACGGTAGAGATCCGGATCCATGAGCGTAGTTCCAGGTAGCTCTTGTATACGTATTCGATTCCAACGCAACAGCAGCGTTACTTGTCCTCTTTCGTTTTGGATACATATGCCATTTGAAAGCCGTGTCTCCACTTCTCGACGCAAAGGAAGCAAGGGAAATGCAATGGCATCGCAAATGCCGTTCCGAATTCCCCAAACAAAAAAAATGAGTGTATAATTAGATACGTGTCTCCAGCACCGCCGTGATGTGCCCCATCGACGCGTCGAAAAAGCCCACCAGCCTCGCCATCGAAAACAATCTTATCATACCCTGTACTCCTGGGGTCATCTCCAGCCCCGTTGATGATGTTCCCCGCCGAAAAAGTCCAGAAAAGAAGCCAAAACAATATTAATAAAGCACCATGTAGAGTAACTAACTCCTAGGTAGCTCCTGCACTGCTTGTGTCCAAAAGAAGAGAAAAGTCCAAGCTAATTTAATAAAATAAATTAGAGAACTAGAGTAGAGGTAGCTGTTCTTGCTCCAAGATTGAAGAACACTGGACGGTCGCGGTAGATCCAGAGTGACTCCGGATATCGATCCTCTAACTGGCGTCGCGCCCTAAACAAAAACGAAGCCTATAGAGTATAAACAAAAAATTAGAAAGTCCATAACGCCTGCCATTAACGCGATTTCGATATTCCCCGGAAAAAATCCCCGGAAAAAAGCCCCGGAAACGTGTGAAATTAGCTGCCCCTCCCAATCGCCGGCCGCGGCCGTTAAAGAAAAATCGATATCCCCGTCCCCCACGCGATATCGTTTTAACAAATAGAATAATTAAATTAGAGTAGACACGTTTCTAACTAGGTAGCAAGTTAACTCCGAGCTCCACGAGAAATGGCCAAATAAATCATTATTGAATTCGAGCTTATCCATATAGCGTAACTCCCCACGAATCCAAGCTCAAGCTCCAGCTAGCTCGTATGCGATATCCTTCGTCGAAAAGAAGTCCAAATTAATATAATCGCGTTATTCCAGAAAGTCCACCAAAAAAAATTATCGGTACCTTCCTACACCATCGCGATATCGATGTCCCCTGAGAAACGGCCAAATAAATCATTTTCGAACCCAAGTAGAGTATGCATCCACGTAGAGTAACTCCGATCCTAGCTTCCCACGAGCTCCAGCGGCCCCGGCGAAAAAAAAAATCCAATTACAACTGCAAATCCAAATCCAAATCCAAATTAACTTTCAACAAATCCCCACAGTTTCTCTCACATTATTCCAGAAGCCCCCCCCCCCAATTTCTGTCTCCAAAAACTCATTAGCGTATCGTATCGTCCAATCCCGTGGCCGTTGATATCATAGGAGCTATTGAAAGTGAGAATTGTGCTCCGTGCATGATGCGGGTATAGAATGTAAAGTCCAAATTAATATACCTCGCATCGTTCCAGAAAAACTCCATTAGCGTATCGTTCCTACACCCCCATCATCGAGAAAGTCGAAATTCGAACGTTCAATGGTCAAACAATATATATAGTTAGCGTATCCTTCATGCAATAACTGGACCAGAACCCCTTCCCACACCCGGATTGGCTCCCATACTTCCTCGGAGACTCCCCCCCAACCCTCCTCCTGCAGTCCAAATCCAAACCCTCACCCCCCCCATGCATCCCTTTCTTCCTTCCTTCCTTTCCTTCCCTGCATGCGTCAGTCAAACCAATCACCGCGCACCTCCGCAGATGGTGACGCCAGAGGCCTAGGCTAGGCTGTATCTCTCTCCATCTAGATCCCACCTCCACCTCCACACTCCGGAGAACAGGTTATGATGGGACCTTGCAGTAGATAGAAGTACAGTAAGAGTAAATGACGTATTTTATCGTGGTGAGTTGTTTCACAGTTATGAAGATAAAGATCACCATCCCTCCGCATCTCGCAGATCCTCATCGCGGTGAGTGTCTCACAATCAAGGCAACCACAAAAGTCATGTCACAAAAACTCCACAAGAGGCACCATTTCTTCAGATCTTTCTTTCCATTTCTTCGCCACAATCTATAGTGAAACGAAAAAAATAATCTCAGAAACCCCCCAAAAAAAGGTGATGCCTAATAAAATTAATGTTACATGACTTTGTGCGGAAAACCCCAAAATCAAATCAAAGTCTTGCCAGCCAATTATATCCTGTCGATATGACGCCCACAATATGACGTGCCCCTCACCCACCCCCCCCTCGAGCCTCCCCAAAAACGCCCAGCAGCAAAAGACATCAAGCACACGGCGGCGCAACCGGTTTCCAATCCCCATAAAATAGCTGCGAGCACCAAAACATTGGAGAATCATATTGTTGCGCTTCCTTAAGCCTCTTCAAAGAATTCTCCTGCTGTCTCGCCGCGGTACTAACCGCATCCATAAACCTAACTTGATGATCCTCTTTCGGTTTCTCCCCCGAATTCCTCTTCCAATCCAACGCGAACGCTGCATACCCCTTCGTTGCGTGGTGGAAGTATGTCAACATGATGTTCGCGCCAAAGACGACGTTGTCGATGAGGTCGTAGTTGGAGAATCTTGCCTGTGTGAGATGTTAGTGAGGAGTAAACATTGGATGAAAGCGGGGGG
>MU122111.1:879282-893492 GCA_014904905.1 Wilcoxina mikolae CBS 423.85
GAACCTCAAGATTATATCGTTGAGCAAACCACCGGTCATGTGCGATGGTAAGCTCGATGTTGTGGAGGAGGATGTACATTGTGAGGAAGATTTCAAGGAAGTCTTTTCGTTTGTTTTCCAGGACTTTTTTTTGCAGGTCTTGGAGGACTTCTTTCCGGAGTGGGAGGAGAATCTTGTGGACGGTGATGTTGTCGATTTGGAAGTCCATTACTGGCGTAACAGGGACTTTACCATAGTATGGACTCCCCGGGTCGGTACATGGTTCCATGCCGAGCGTTTCTTGCCCCACCATCTCCCAGGGGTCTTCAATGATCCGGCTTGCAGTCCATAACCGAAGGGCGTTCCGGAGGAGCGGGGACTGTAATCTATTAGCTGTTGCCCATGGTTGCTGCTGGGTATAGATACTCACCCCCTCGGTCTGACTCAGTTTCACCGCCATCTGAAACGTACTCCACGGGATCAATTCCGCCGGTCCAATCTTCTTCTGGATATACACCTGCATATGGTCCTCCACATATCTATTGAGCGCGCCCTGAGCTCCGCCAATATCCGCCACCGCATATCGTGGCATCGTCAAGCTCCCTGGCATGCGACTCCGCTGGTCAAACCAGGTGTACGTGGCCTGATCTTGCGGTAGAGGCTCGTACTGCTTAACGATAAGCTCCAGCTGCAGACCCATTCCTTGGGTCACCAAAAGCCTTCGCTGCGGTGACCGCCACACTTTAGTATCGTTCAATGGGGTCTGCAGCCACCGCCTATGTGTCCAGCGGAAGGCGTCTGTCGGGCCCTTTCGGAAGAGTTCCGAAGAGCTTATTCGAGAGCGGAAGAAGGGGGTGTTGGGAGTAGGATCCAGTAGAGTGTTGCAGTATTTACAGCAGCCTTTATCTGCCTTAATACACTATTTCCTCCAAGTTAGCATCGTCCACCAATGAGAGAAAAAATCACGAGACTGTCTCACCCTCTTTCGGTTCCTCCAGCACCTCAAACACGCCCCCGACAACCGCGTCAAATGAGTCTCCTTCTTCTTATCCTCCGAAAACCTCCGTCTGTGCCGACGGATGGGGGGATGCAGCGACATTTCCTTCGCTATAGAATTCTTCCTGGACCTTGGACTAGACGAGTTCTTCCTCGCCACATGAGCCTGCGCCTCTGTACTCCAGTTTGACCCGCCGCTGCCCGAGGACTCAACGCTATTACTCCTTGTAGGTTCCTGCGTGAGTTCCGCGGTGCTTCCATAGCTTGCTGGTGTGTCTCCGCTGCTGGAGCTACCGCTGATGCTATGCCGATAATCTGGCTGTGGAGGGGTGGTGGTTGCGGTGGTGGTGGTTGGGACATCTATAGGGTGCGAGTGGTGGTGGTGGTGGTGGTGGTGATGGGATGGAATGTTAGTGAAATCGGGTGGTAGTTGGGTGTAGTACTCCGGCGGGGACGGGACTAGCTCCGGCTGTGGAGTTGGTACGGGGATTTCCTGCGAATAGCGGAGGGTGGCGTCGAAATCGTAGTCGAGCATTTCGTCCCATTGGTATGGAAGCATCGGGTAGCCGTAAGCTCCATCCAGCGGTATGGGAAGAGTGTCGGCCAGGAAAGGGCCCTCCCAATGATCGTTGTGGCCGTAGTTCATGTTGATCGTGTGTAGGTTTATTAAGAGCTGGATAGCTTGTTCCTGTTGGCGGGGGTAATTGGTTGGTAGGTGTCTATTGAGTGGTTGCTAATGCAGGTGGTAGGTGGGTAGGTGGTGTATAAAATTCGCCGGCGAACGGATGGGACAATAAGTATTCTATTCGGTAAGACCTCTTGTACGTATGGTCTATAGTGGTAGTGACGTCGGGGGGTCTGGCGACGGGGTTCGTCTGCTCGAAGCGGTCGGAGGTCGAGGTCGGCTTCTTTGAATCGGCTCGAATGATATGGATGGAAGCTACAAATACACGGGCTGCTGTTGGGTTTTGCTGTCTGTCTGTCTAATGCTCAAAGGAAAACACCGGGAAAAAAATAAAAATGGAGGCTCGGGGAGAAAAATGCTCTAGAAATATAAAGGTATAAGATATGGGCTGCTAAAATACAAGATTTGGATGGATATGGATTGAGGGGGGGTGGTGGGGAATTATTTGTCTCTCACCGCTCCGTTCGGGGGCAGCAGTGGTTTTGTAACGGCGAGTGACATTGCAGACTGGGGGGGTGGTGGTGGTGGTGGGCTGGGATGGATGGCCTGCCGACAATGAACCGGGAAAATCGATGACGATTATCTATGATGCAGATGCAGCCTGTTGGCTCCGACAGGGATGGATGGCTGCTGCACAACGACGTCACTTCGATGGCAGCAGCGAGCTGCAGCGGCAGTAATCACACGCGGGAGTCGCACACAGAGAAGTTCAACGCACACCATCACCCCCCAACAGATCATCCGCAGCAGCAACCCCCTGCATGTGGTGGTAATGGTGGTATGATATCACGGCGCCCACAGCCACAGAAAGGAAGACGAAAAATAAAACACCACATAAAAAAATTTCTTGCCACACGATCGCAACCCCTCAACCTTCCTTCCCCCATCGCAAAGGTGTTTGATTTTGTGGCGTCGCACCCCAACGCATGGACATACCAATCGGGAAACGAAACAAGCCCATCTCGTCATGCATGGGGTGGCTAAGCTTTTTAGCAGGGAAGAAAGAAAAAAGATATTGTTCGTTCGCATTGAGTCTGATCTCCGAGAGTGTAGAACTATGGACGATATTCCTCACACTACCCACCATACACCTCCTCGCGAACGAACGTTTATTATCTCATTTCCTACCGCAACTCCCACAACCACCACCCCACGAAACGCACCCCCAGAAAAACCCGACCGTCTGGAGAATCTAGAATGGGCGGGTGCATTGAGATCTGATGCCTATCTAAAGACAGTCCGAGCTATGGACCCGAAATGCAAGTGTGGACGTGGTAGCTTGCATATTCCGGAACACTCCATGAATAACTTAACTTGCTGTACCTAAACGAACGAATCTGAGCGCAACCCACCACGGTCAGCATAAACCACCATAACATCTCCGTTTATCGCCACGCGCCAAACAAACAACAACACACCTGAGTTGAACCGGCTGGCCTGATGATTTTAAAAACCACGCATCTCGCCAAGCCCGTCGAGTGACGTCGCATGATTGTTTCTCTTCACGTCGTCGCGAAAATGAAAGGGGAAATACCCAGTTACGCGTATATCCCGCCAGAGGTATTCGCCACGAATTCGCCTGCTCTATTGAGTTGAGCCCAGTCGTGTTGGCGTGCCGCAGATAAACTGATGGGGATGATGGTGGTGGGCATTTGACAAGTGCTTACCATAGGGTGAGGGGAGGGGTCCTGATCAGAAAAAGCTTGATCGCAATCTGCTGATCGGAAGAGAAGTGTGCTACGTATGTGTGTGAGTGTGTTGAGTGTGGAGTGGGTTCAGCCTAGCACCTTACCACTAGCAATTGGTCCGGAAGGAACGCAGAGAAAAAAACTGATCGCCACTCGCACCGCGCGCGCCCGGAAACAGCAACCAGAAAAACTCTGCCCGGTTCGGTTCTCGCGGTCATCCTTTTTTCATCCTCAACCTGTTTTTATGTCAGGCCCGCCTCGTCGCCTTAAAAGATAAAAAACCAAGAAGTTCGCCTCCAAATATTCACCGCTTTGATGTTGTTTTGTTCACAGAAACCAAGGAAGTTCGGGCCGTCACAAACTCCATTCCAGGCAGACAGTCGCACATTTTCTTTCGGGTCCCTGCATTTCTCTTCAATACCGTAACTACAAATTTCTGCCGCATCTCAAAAATTATTACTTTTTCCTCCCCACCCCCCCAAAACCCAAGCGGAACCACATCACATCACACTTAACTTGACGTATGTAACTCCTCGCTTCGAACCCCAGCGCAGGGTGGTGGTGCTCCAAATCCAGGTTTGCATAGATCTACCAATGCCATCAAATCAAAGACATCTTTGAAATCTGGGTAACGTGGGGTATGTAGAGTAGGTGGATGTGGGGGCATGGGAACGTGGGTGTTATTGTGCGCTACATTACAAAGGCAAGGACAAGTTATTCCATGTGATGCGGAGATAAACATGATCTCGCGACCCCGGTGGAGAGAAAATAGAGCGAGTGGTAGCCAACCCCTGGAGGAGGCTACACACTCCTAAACCAGACGTCGAGCTTGTGTGCGAGCAGAAACATACAGACCCTGGAGAAAAAACGAGGGCAGGTGGCTAGCGAGATCAGGGTAGGCTGCAAAAACTCTAATATAGGCGGGCGTCCACAGGGTGTATCCATACCAGGAGTAATCATTAGGGCACGCGGGGAAAGCGTTGCTTGGCATGTTTAGGCTAAGGTTCTTGTTTGGCTTATGTGTACTAACGTTACAAAACTTCGCTCTAGTCGAGAGAGATGGGAGGGATATCGTCAACTATTTGCATCCTCGTGCCCTGCTGCGTCTTTCGACAATCCTCGCGCAATTTTCGCACTACATACCGATAGAGGGAAAAATAGCAGCGGAGGATAGTAGAGGAGAGAAATCTCCTGCCCTAAGCTTCGGTTCCTCCAGGCCGATGTCACATTTTCTCCACGGAGATTTATGCCATAAATGCACCGGGTTATGGTAACGGTCCTTGGAGATCCATACATTTTGGGAAAGCCGTTGGTCGTTTGGACTGTTATCCCTGACATCGCTCGAGTGAGCAGGTCAAAATGTATAGTACTCTATGTTCCGGCGGAAGATACCGGTAAACAGCGGAAGTCCGAAACATGTGTAGGGTAAACAGGTAGAGCTGTAACCATCCAGGAATAGGACAAGAGAGTCTGCGATTATGCATATTCAAGTAAAGGCAAAGAAAGCATAGAAGAGAATACGATATACTGCTCGTTTCCATCATCCACCTCGCACTTTGCGAAGTGCAAGAGACGTGCTTGTGTTGATGTGTAGTGAAAGATTGCACAATGACGGCAAAAGCTTTATCCAGTGACCAGGCCACGTGGTATTCCCCTGCTATACCCCCTTGTAACGTCAGTCCTCCTCTTCCCCCCATCGTGAAGTATCAACGTCCACATAGAGCGGGAAGGTGGGAGCGGCGGGATAACCAACAACCAGCATTTGAATTGTTGATAGGCTGAACGGTGCCGGCGTTTGAGTGCTGGGGGATGGCGTGCTCCAGCATCAAATGTGTGAGCTGTAACGCAGCATCTTGTAGCCCATAACGATGATATACTCAACCCGTTGGTTCATCCACCTCCTACACAAAATGCTCCTACGATTCGTCGGCAGCGCCCCTCTTCATGTGCGAGAGTAGCTAGGGATCAATTGCCTTGCCACAGGGCCATATTCCAACGAGTGCTCAGAGCGAACCAGTAGAATAGAAATCCGAGAGGATTCGCAAACACAGTAAAACCTTGAGGTATCCAGGGTGTACGCCATCTCCAACCAACTCGCGATGGGATCGCCGATGCACTGTAGGGAGAATGGCCAAAAGTCGGTAATCCGGTCAATCGACGGATAGAGATTGGAGGGATCGAAGCCGTTTCAGGTGGAGCGTTAGTTAACATGCAAATAGAAGGACGGGACAGATGGTATGTGGCATAACTTTCGGGATATGTCTGCTTTGGGTCTCAATGTGCACACAGCTCCGAGTAGTCTGCGTTCAACAGCAACAATTCTCTAGGGGTAGATAGCAGAATCGTTAGCATCGACATCCGCAGAAGAAATATATGAATGACGGGAAGGATGGGGTCCACGCATGTAATCTCACCACAGAAGCGGCGTCAATCAACAAACCAACCAATAAACCGGCATCTCTCTGGGCCATCCGGCCCTATCCGTCACCCTATCCGTCCGAGATAGATTGCCGCGATGGCGCGCGTCAAAGTATATTGTACTGCATCGTATGATTTGTGTCGTTCTTTAGAGAAAATTTCGGTCTCGATTGATATGTGTGATTACGTTCCGAGATTCGAAAGTAATTGGCTGCGGCATTGCGGCAGGCCGGAGGCGAAAATGAACTATCATGCAGGACGGACTGTGCTTTGCTGTCACGCATCGCGAAGGTTGCCCAGTCCCGGGAGCGGAGAAAAAGGCCTGGAGAGGTCTAGATAGGTTCACTGGACATGTTATCTGGATGTCCTCTTTCAGGACCTCTGCGTCAGCGAGCTTCGATAGTCTGTAATGTATCCCCGTATGCGTTCATATGGCATTGAATCGTAACAGCTGTCGATGTCCGCCTGTTATGTATGTCCACTTGGTGATGGTGGTTCAATTCAAAGATATCGGGATTCCTGTCCTGCTCGAGGGTGCCATGTGAATGAAATTTGACAACCTGCAACCTCCAACCAGTGCTCCAATCTCGGTCATTAGACGGTCCCTTACGGCCTCTCTGATTGCGAGGAAATTATCATCAGGAGCGACAGTTCGTAGCGGTGGAAAAGATGATGAATTGATGATAGCTATCTACTCCGGAGAATAGCCGTCTTGAATACAGAGAACCGAGTAATGTTTCCCCGCTCACTACCCAACTCAGGCTTCATCCATGGCCGATGGCTAGGCAGACCGTGGCTCTGGTTGCCGCCTTTCCAGTAGGCATCGGTATTCATGCGTCCTTTCAGGATACTGTCGTCTAGACTGTGGGAAACGCAAACGAGGTCTTGCATTATTGGTGTCAGTAAGCCGTGTTGTAGTACTTGAATGGGTAGTAAACCCGAAGGAGTTGACATTGCTGATGTCACTCGCATAGAGATGGCCAATTGCAGACGTCAAATCTCCCGTCCAAGTGAAAAACGCGAGTGCCCTCGCCATTTTTGCTGCAGTATTGCATCACATCGCAGTTATCATGCAGAGGGAGGAGATGATGAATGATTGGTGTATGACACCGATCTCGATCTCAACACCTCATGCAGGCAAGAATGTATCGGTTCCTATACCCACTCACAACCAAGAGCATACGCCAAAAACATCGCGTAGTTCTGTGCCAGCCAAGCAGTTCCCCTCGATAACTCGGCGGGCAGAGATTAAGTCATAGACAACGATGACGCACTTGTCCATCGCTGTCTATGACTTAATCTCTGCCGCTACCGATAACACTGGTGGGTAGAACTCGAGCCTTATTGGTATTGGGGGGTCAATCGGTAACTGCGGACCGAAGGATGATCTGCCGCAGAGGCTATAACCTGAGAAGGCTCTCGTTAGTGCTTGAAGAGTCTGCATGCATGAACCTGAGCCCTCCTCCCCACATAGTGAGACGTTCTCGAGCGAAGTCTGGAGGAGGATGGTCAATACTGTGGACTAACGCCCAAGCGTTCCCTCACCTCCTTTGCCACCTTGACCGAAGTGTAAAAATGCACCCGAATCAGGAGGATTTTCCGCATCGTTGTTGAACCCATCAGCATCCTTCTCCTGTATGGACACCTCTTCGCGGATGGGATGGGTCGGGAATCATGGGGTTCTCAATATATGCATTGGCGGCGGTTGCATACTTGGGAACTTCTCTCTTGCCGTAGCGATGAGACCGGGTACAATCTGGGGTCCAAGTTTGATACCATCAAACTAGCAGTGTTTAATCCCCTGCGTCGCTAGATGCCTTGCCCGTATGTGAGTGGTATCATCCGTTTCCTTCAACAATCCGAATCTTCTTTGGGACCCAGTTTTGTTCCAACGCGCATGGGAAATTCAGTGCATGATGGGGGATCTTCGGATGCCACTGTAAAAGTCTGTCAGCTAACACTAAGTTCATGGTTAAGAGCTTGAGGCTACCTTCGATGGAACGTTGCCAAACGATTAGACAGGAACGCACCATCATTCCTACTCTTACGTATATCTTCTATATCGTCTGCCAAGTGATTAGCGATGGATGGTCTCGGAACAGACAGAAAGAGGCCTCGTTTGCTTCCGTTTAGTGACCGTGGCATGTTCTATCCTGGACTCACGCCTCACCCCCAAGCTTAAGAGCAGCGTTACATGCGTTCCTGCGCTCGACGCAAGAAACGCTCATACATGAGATTTTGGAAAGGGACACCACAAGGGCGCCCGGAGGTTCTGTAAGAAAGCCAGAAAAAGGTCGAGTAGCGGGCACACTCACCTTACAAGATCGCAATGACAGCTCCCAACCTCGACGCCCAACCACCCGCCAAAGTGCTAGAATCAGGCCCCACTCGAACCACTGCTAACCAGTGAAGTAGTCACAGCAGTGCGGATAGGTTTGGTGTTGATCTTAGACTCCGTTTTTCGAGAACCCCCTCTCTCTTTCCCGAGAAACGAGATCGTTCAGCACGAAGGTTAACGACGAATATTCGACGTCGGGGTTGACAGAAGGGATGGTCGAGAGCAACTACTACGGCCATATTAGTGTAGCTCATTTTGGTCATGAGAATTTGGAATCTTTGCTGTGCTTGTGTTGCAACCTTCAATTCGCTTCCTCTAGTTCTCCGAATCGCATTCCGTGTCTTGTGCATCTGTTTCAAGTCGCCCCCGCTACGGTAGATGTCGCTGCAATAGTGTTATGTTACTCCACACCCGTCGTTGATGTTGCTTAGCGATGAGGTGGCTTGATGGATGTCGCGTTGAGTGTGTGGATGGATTCTTGGGGGTGGGATGGTATGATAGGGTCAAGGTGAGGTTCAAGATTGACGTCATTTGAAGTAACCCTTTTTAGTTAGCTTACTCGCTTCCACTCGTTACCAGAGTTTTTATCGCTCTTGCTCGCTCACTCCTCAAAACCGAAGGCGAAAGAAGTGGCTGGTTTAACTACAAACGAGCGCAACTTCCGCAAAATCTGAGATCAGTTGTGAGCTTTTCTCCTGCCTAGTCTGACAAATCAAGATTATCTTGAGTCTGAAAGGTTGTGTGTACGTACGACTCGGGCCCGCGAGATTGTGAGAAAGTCTCGGGTTCACAGCAGAGCCATTACGCTTAACTCCAGTGGGCAATTGGAACTTGAATCTAGCGAGAATATGCACCAGATCCATATATAATTTATATTATATTACAGCATGTGTTGGAATATATTGCCAAAAAGGCGGGCAACGGGTGAATTGTGTAGTGGCCTGCAATTAATATATATATCTAAATTTCTAAATGATGTATGTGATACATCATGGTCAGGAGCGGGTTTCGGTGGTCTCACCATTGCAGGAGCAGAGTAGTTACTGCGAAGCAGTTATTAAGTGGTCTCTCTACATGCGGTACAATAGAAACATTATAGGGGCGCTTCATCTACAACAGATGTAACAACGGTCACGGTGTCAAAACCAGAGCGGTTTCAAACAACAAACATTCGAAGGGAACCTACATTCAAGTTACCACGAAGCGGAATGGCAGTCGGGCACGGATAAATATATGGCCACAGACTACCGCGGCCAAATAGAGCTCAACGAACTGAGTATTTTCGTCCATACAAGCTCTGAAATCCGACTGCGATTGTAAAATCGGATGGGGAGTATGATATGGAGGTAGAGCTAGGACTAGCTGTCGGTTAACGGGTACTATAGATATCGAGACGCGGTCAACGTGGCTGAATAGAGCCTATCTTGGCGATCATTTTCGCCCATACAAGCTCTAAAATTTTATATAAAGGTCATCATTTGGAAATGAAACATTCGAAGGCATATCCGCAATTCGTTGGCACCTTTAACGACTATCACATCTCAATTGATTAGAGATATCGAAATGGCCCGCTTTAATGCAAGCTCCTCCATTACCCCGTTCTGAGTGTCAACATACTATATCACATTGGTCCAAAATCCACGGGCTGGGATGTGCTACTTGATCTCGAAGTTGCACGTTACATAGTAACCCCGCCCCGTTAGATCTAGATCTAGATATATCTACGGCCCGCAGTGTCCGGTTAGATTTTTATTCACAGGGTCTGGGCACGCGTATGAGAGCAGTTACTAGTATAAAGTAATTATGATTCCATAGATAAAATCTGATTTGACAAGTGGTCCGATAACATCTAAAATATTAATCCACACTTTATCCATGGGGTCATGGGTATTATACCTATTGGGCAATAAAAATCTAGAAACGAATATAGTGTACTCCTCACTGAGGAAAGTACGTCAGCTGTCAGGGAGAGAGTGTGTGCTGAAGGTTAAAGATGTCGGATGTCAGTGTTAACGTTTTATAGTGATTAAAAAATACGGGAGAAATTCTGCGCAGACACTTTTCCGGTAGGGCGCCGGCCTCTTCCACAGCCTCCAGTCCTGCGGCATGCTTCAATGATCTCCATACCACACATACAACGTATCATCTCCGGGTTCGTGAGGAGACTCAGCTTGAGGATAAGGTATGTTGATTGCAGGCCAGTTCACACTCGTGCCTCACACGCGTCGCCGCAATTCGTTGGCACGTTAATGACGATCACATCTGAATTGACATGTGCCAGTGTGGATCTGATTCTAGTTAGATTATCTTTCTAGATAACCAAGTGGCCCGCTTTGATGCAAGTCACTCCATTACCCCGCTTTGAGCGTCGAAATACTGTCTTACATTGGTCCAAAATCTACCGTGACGAGATGTGCTACTTGATCTAGATATATCTATGGCTTGCAGCAGGCGGTCGGTAAATTTATTATACATATTCTACTCAATGATATTGCTGCAAATATATTGGAGGGTGGGGTATGCCTTTTCGAATGGCATGATCAGATTTTGACATATATCGGTGCGGGTAGTAGGATCCTCCTGCTCTGTTCCAATTCCCTTTTTCTTTCATCACCCACGAGGGTCGTCTTTTCAGCAGCATTTGTTGAACTAAGGTAGACGCTTCAAGTTCGAAGGACACCTGAATTCTTAAAAAGTAGAATGCTGACCTCGTAAGATGTCGACCGCCCATCTCGCTCCGGCTCGCTGCCCGCTCCTTCTATACGACTTGCTACCCGCTCCCTCTATACGACTCGCTACCCAACCCCATATGACTCGCTACACCGTACCCTCTTGCGGCCAATCAACTTTCCCAACAAAAATCAGAACCCTTCGGAACCACGGACTTCGATGCATACTCAGCCCATTCCTTTCAACCCCAACTGTGGCACTCCACAATGAAGCAGCGATCGCGATTGTACCAGTGGGAATCCATCTTCCTCGCGATGCTTGTTCAAATTATGCTCCACCAATATCGCAACAACGTTTGAGCCATCCAAAGCAAAGGAATTCCAGTGGTAGGAGCAGTTCTCAAACTGACAAGTGCTATTCGAATATATATATATATATATATCTCATAAAGGTTCGATCGGCACTCTCCTTCCAGTTCATTTCAAGAACAGCTGGAGTCTTTGTCAAGGTCTATCACGCTATGGCAGCAAGATTGCTGGACAGAATGAAATTATATTCGACGGGTCAGCTCTGGGTCTGGAAGTCATCAATGCGGTCAGTATCGATGACCACAATCCAAACATTCCTGCATTACTGGAGCCAATACCTCGCTTTCCTTTCCCATGGAGCAAGGAGAATTCAAGCACAATGTAGCATTAGGAATAACACCTAGCCATTCCTTCTGGGAGGTTGAACGAAGCATCGACCTCAAGCCTCCGAAGGCACGAAAGAATCTACGCTACTACAGTTCTTTGTGCGAGATTTACACAAACCGTATCCCCGCGCTCCAAACGATCCCAACGGTATCTCTGGGTGAACAGGCGTCAAGACGCCCGGGTCATTGCCCAAATGGGTACTTTTTTTTACTCCCGGGCCGGTTCTTTGCCTGACAACATGCTATCTTCTGCAATGGCAATGGGATAGGAAACTGTGATAACCCCAATCAATGCTCGGAGACAGATTGATCCATGTGCCTGGTTCATGTGACTGCCAACGTTGGTGTGCCTGCAGACTGGCCAAGGTTGAACGAAGTATCGACCTAACCGCAGCGAAGATAATGCTCTAAGAGCATTCATTCACACTTCCAGCCAGGTATTATGGGATATATCCGCGCTTGAAGATACAGCTACTGCGCATCAAGATACATCACCGTTTCTGCTTCCCCAAAAACCCACACGGCCCCTGTCCCGTCACCATGGAGGCATTCATATCCACCATCGCAGTCCAGCCCGTTACACCATTCGAACACATATCATTGGCAACACCACCCTTGAACGCCAGTTGCCGCCAACACTAACCATTATCATACAACCATCCATTACACTGCATTGCATACCAGCACGCTCCACAACACTGCGTTTCTGTCAACCCGCCACCGACTAATTCAAGACTCGGGTTTTGGTCGGCTAACTTGGCGCCACTGACATGGTACACCTTGTTTGCTTGGCTGTCGTCGCAGGGATGTGGAACGGTGGTGGTGATGGTATCGGTGATGGTGGATGTGCTGAGGTAGATTGTAGTTGTGGTAATGGCCTTGGTGCGGTGGGTATATGTCTTTGTGATAAGGACTGTGGGATGGGAGAAGACGGTGCGGGTGCGGGTACGTGTGACGGTGGAGGTGGTGGGGATGGGGTGATGATGTTAAGGCAGGCGGCGCGGATATGGCGAGAGGTGAATCGGCGGAGGTAGGAAGGGAATGATGAGTCGGCTCTGCGTCTGATTGTGATTGTTGGCTCGGTTGGTGGGTTAGTGAGGGTTGTTGTGGTGGTTGTGGTGCTGCGGAAAAATGTCAATATATGTACATTCAGAGCTACTTACACATATCTGGGGTACGTACGTGAGTGAAACATCCTCCGTTTTGGTCCGGGTCACAGTGTATGTCTCTATCACAGCTGTTCTTTCAGTTCTGGTGACTGGACGACCGTATTTTGTTGTTGTGGTGGTGGTGGAAACAGTTGCGGTACGAGGATAGCTTAGGTAGTCGTAACAGAAGCTTTCTCCGTTGTTTCTGCGGAGTTCACGTTCACAGGCGACGACTTCACAAGTATTAGTTAGTCGAAATGATAAACCGCAATGTCTCTGGGGCACTTGTTACTTACTTTGCTGTTGTTCCTGGCGTTTTTCATGGCGGTGCCGTGGGAGAAGGGTGTCCTGAGCACTGACAGTTCCGGCGACGACGAGGAATAGGAGTAGAAGGAATGGATGTGGTGTCATCTTGTTCGCTTTCGTTTTTTAACTGTTTCTGACTTATCTCGTGCCCAGACTGCGAAAATAAATTTTGTAGTCGAGCGAGCCTGCGAGCTCGGATAGAAATCGTTGAAGGCCCCGCTAATGCAGGAACTCGCTTAAAAGTTGGGCCAGAATTGTGTTTTCCATCAATGTTAAACGACTTCCCGGCGCAAGATTACTCGCAGGGCTGGACGCCACGACATCGAAATTGCGTCTCCTATATACGCGATGTATATGCAGTCTGATAGGTGAGCAGAGAATCTGTTTGTTTGTGAAAGCGGAGGTGAGATCTAAGCTCGTGCCGAACCTTTGTAGGGGGTTGGTAGGTGTTGTCGTTTGCTGCTGAACGCGGTCGATTTATGCATGGCGTTAAGTAGTGGTGGATAAAGAGCCGAGAATTACTACATGCCGTTACGGGTCGGTTCAGTTAGCACTGGCGCTTTTTACGCTCCAGTAGATTCTAGGCCTTCAGATCCGGGGTTTGGACGAAGGGAAGAAAGAGCTCGGGGATTTATAGGCTCTGCTCAAGTGATCTCTTGTGACCCACTGCGATACAAAGCGAAAAATATCGAGTGTATTTCTGTAGTCTTAATTAGACGCTCACCCAACAAGATGCCTTTTGCGTAGCAGGACAAAACGTTTATGTTTCATCGCGATGTCGGATGAGATGAAATGGGTGGAGGAAAGCCTGTTAAAAATGGCTACGACTATTTTCATGGTCGTCCTTTTGGAGTTCATGTTCGCCATGTTGTGAGGAAGTCTAGGTAAGAATTCTCATGGGTATCCACGCTACCAGAGTGTGCACAGCAAGACAACTACCCACGGTAGATAAGACAGCTTGAAGGAGAGCAGAAGGACGAAGACTAGCAGGTGTAGCAGGTCTCCTCCACGGAGACGACTCATTCCCATTTCGTTTCGACGTTCCAACGTTTCGTTTCGTTTTGTTTCTATCTATTTCGTTTCAACGTTTCTTTCGATGTTTTGTTTGCAGTGAGTGGAAGAAACAAAGTGCTGGTGGGGTAGTATCGCAAACTTGCAAAGAGGTTCTCACGTACTGAAAAAGAACGTCTGGTATACGAGAGCAATCAGCAGCGTTAGTGTTTCGCAGTTTCGTTTCCTCGCTTATCGCATCCTTGCCTCCCGATAAGCTTCTTCCAACGACACTCCC
>MU122111.1:893592-954389 GCA_014904905.1 Wilcoxina mikolae CBS 423.85
CCCCCTCCGCACTAGCATCAACCTCGATGCCGAAATCAAACTCTTTACCACCCCCGCCCAACGCGAACTCTACGAATCCCTCGCCGAACTCCACGCCATAATCGTGACCCTCGAATTCCTCGAAAAAGCCTTCGTCAAGGACAGCATCCCCCCCAGCTCCTACACCCCAACATGTCTCCGTCTCCTCGGACAATACAAAACCATCCTCGGCAACGACAGCGTAGCCGCCGCATTCGAAGACCTCGACTCCTTCAAGTACCGTTACAACATCGACTGTCCCGCTGCCACGCGACGCTTGCAAACAGGGCTTCCAGCAACAGTAGAACACCCACCGGGGTCATCCGATGATTCCCCGTTGCCGAAGTTAACCAGCGCACCAGATATAGCCGCACAAGTGACTGCGGATGGGAAGTGGAAGAATGTTTCTCCCAAGGCAGCGGCAGAGGCGACGCAGAATTTTATAACGTTTATGGATGCGTTGAGGTTGAATTATCGCGCGAAGGATGAGCTGCATCCGTTGCTGGCGAGTGTGATTACGAGTGTGGATGCGGTGACGAAGGGGGAGGAGTTTGATGGGAGGAAGGATATTGTTAGGTGGTTGATTGCTCTGAATCAGATGAGACCTGGCGATGAGATTGATGAGACCCAGGGTAGGGAGATGTTGTGGGATCTAGAGAGGGGGTATAATAGCTTTTTGGAGGGGTTGGGTTGAGTATAGGTGCTGGTTTGGTTTGTGCGGGTTGTTATGGGGAGAACGACTTAGGGGCAAGGTGGGCATTCTCAATGGGTTGCTCTAATTGCGAGGAGGCGTTATTGGAGTTATTTATTGTGTGTATTCCCACCTCGTTATCATGTAAAAAGTAGCTTTGTCAATAGATCGGCCCACTTGCCAGCTGGGCGGTCTTTTGGCCAAGAGCGAGTTTCATCACTAGAGGACGCCGCAAGTCACCAGGTTCGGAATTAAGTACGAGTAAACAAAGCTCGGCACAAGTTAATTCTAGCTTTCTAGAGAGAACTTAATCGCGATATTGCGAATTGTAATAGGAAGCCATATTATCGATGGCATTGCGGAGCTTGACGACCTTTTCGCTCATCCCTTGCGCTTGGGCCTCCAGAAGCTGGGCCTCCATATGCAAAATCTCAAACTCGAGCGATATCCGCTCCTTTTTCGAGCTAGCATCAAAGTCTTCAAAGCCCTGCTGTCCCGGCTTCCTGAGTCTCATTTCTTTCTTTCTCAAGAGGCAAAACCTTCAAGGGTTGCTGCATCTTAGCAAAACGTGGCGATTTCAATCCCAATATGCAAAGGCTCATGGGCAAATCTGAAAAGCTTTTGCTCATCGTCATACAATTTTGGGAAAAATTCGTAAATCTTTGAATCATTCCTGAGAGATAAAAATTACTTAGTGGCTTTTGCCGAAGAATTAATAGATGGACTAGTTAGGTGAGAACTTACAGCACATGTATCAACACCCGCCTCCACTTCGTGTCGATTCCTTTCCGGATGGAAACCCAGGAAACCTTGTAGATCTGCCATCCCATCTTCAGGATGGTATACGTATCGGCAAAATATAAATGAAAATTATGCCACTTTATTTAAGAAACGCCTGCCCTTGAGAACTTGGTCTCTTTCAAGGATGGCATGGTGAATCGATGCGTTTGTATCGAGTTGCTGTTTACTGTGGCCGAGGCGTCGGTAGTCAGCAGGGGGTTTATTCCAGATTTAGTAGGGGGGTTAATGACCTTTCGACGATTTAAACTGTCAGCAGTAAAGTGCTCACTCACTGGGACCGGTCGGTCGTTTTTTCGGTGAAGGTGGTGTCCTCCGAAAAGTAGTGTATTTGAAGCGAAAAGCGGATAGGAGGCGATGGGTATGAGAGGTTTATTGAAAGGGGGAAAGGTCTCAGCTATCTCTTTTATACGTACTTTGGGGGGGGGGGTGATTGCCAAGGTTAGGGAATATACCCAGTACTTAAGTAAAGTATGCTTAAGTCGATAAAGCTCCATCAATACAGTGATCAACCATCCAATGACGAATCCCATACAAAAGAAAGGTTGGGTAAATCCGTTATCAAGGCTGTATCCGCAAACAATTGCAACAGGCGAAACTATCAGATTCGTCACTGGATCGGACGGTCTGACCAAATAGACGTCCACTACTTCCCACTTCCCCACTTCCCACTCACTAGCCCTGAATACATATTGTATTCAAACAAACGAAATCCCGCAAAAACATCGAGTACTCACAACCCACCACTCACCCCACTCACCCCACTCACCTCAAACCCCCAAAATTACTTTGCAAGAGCTGATTTGTGACTCCAAGCTTTCAATGTGCATGATGCGAGAGTTGGGCATGGAAGTTCTTGCAAGTACTCCGGCGCAGCGGTCCGTTTGTACATAGATCGACGACGAAGGCTCTGAGAATGGTGGGTTTGGAGATACGGGCTCCTGAATATGTTGGATACTGGCTCCAGTTTGTGAATTGAAACTAGGTAGAGATCTAGATGTTTATTGTCCCGAGTGCCCGTAAGTTCCCCCCCCCCCGGACATACGGGAATCGACACTCGAATCATACCGCATCACTCACCCCCGGCAAAAAAAATCGGGTTCGGAAAATCGGCAATGAGAATTGCTTTCTATGTTTAAGCGTACTTAGTGTGAGAAGATGTCACTGCCGGACTATACTTGTGTTCCCTGCTTGTTTTGCTGTGATCGACGCGGGAACAAGGAGTACAGTGTGTGACATAACGTACCTATGACGTCGACCATACCCAAACCGCCGTCAACAACAACGTCCTTCCAACCTATAAAACTTCCCAATTCCCTCTCTTTCTCCCATATCACATATCACCTCACACACAACACACACAAAACAAAAACACACAATGTCCGCCCTCCGCACCTCCCTCCTCCGCACCGTCGCCACCAAGCCTCTCACCACCTCCGCAACCCGTCCCCTCTCCACCACCTCCCTACTCAACAAATCCGTCGCCGACGCCGTAAAAGACACTGCGAAAGCGATCGACCGCAAAGCCGCCGACACCGCTCTGAAAGGCATCGAGGTCGGCGAAAAAGTCACGGAGGCGACCAAGGCAACTATTGGCTCTGTTGCCGAGAAGGCGGAGGAAACGGCTGAGGCTACGAAGCGGGCTACCGGAAGTAAGGCTGGGGAGTTTGCTGGTTCCGCAAGAGGGATGAAGAAGGAGTATGAGGGCGCTGCGAAGGGGAAGGCGAGTGAGTATGAAGGCACTGCGAAAGGGATGAAAGAGGAGGTTCAGGGGAAGGCGAGGGGAGCGGCGGAGGAGGTGGAGGGGAAGGTTAAGGGATCTTTGTAGGGGATCTTGGGGGCTTGTTTTTCTTTGAGGTACGATAGGGAGCATTTCTGTACATTTTTTTCGAAAGGTTCATGGGTTTTTTGTAACATACTTGCAACGACGGTGATGATGGGTCTGCGAACGGGAGAATAGATTTTTCTGTTGCTACATACATACAGTTACGCACAATCCTAGATGCTGTGGAATCTGTGCATATGAATTAGGAACAGCCTCTATCCAGCGATCCGCAGAAGCCTGGGGCGTGGGTGGAAGTGTGCTGTGACCGCAAACGGCCGGGTGCAATATTATTAAACCAAAAACCGGCGGGCCAGTGGCAAATGTACTCTACAAGGACCATCAGCAGGGAAAGGACGCTTACACCCCGAGGAAATCAGTATTTACCGGATATATCTGACCTCGGGATCCGAACTGTCTCAAGCTTTACTAGACGGGACTGAATACCGCCCAGCAGATGCGGAGTACTCAGGACTAGCCTGGTAGCTAGTTCAAAACCTCGGGTTTCCAGGTAAGAAATCTATGTCACTTTTGATGTTGTGATAGACCGAAAACCACTGCTTTCCAGCCCGCTCCGGTAGCTGGCTACGCTATATATCACTAGAAGTCACTCGCCGACCACTGGAGGCGAGTTCATCTAGACGTCCGGGATTCTGTGACATGATACTATAGAGTAGTAACTACTAACTACCAACTCTACTCTCGCTCCTGGAGTTTTTCGTTCTCGCAAGCGGCGGGATTTCTGGCAGAGCCCACTCTCTTCCGGGCCGCGCAGATAGATATCTAGTCCATTCTGTTGTTCACAATTCAGTCCAATCCAATCCCCCATCTATTCCCGGTTCTGACTACCAAAAAACTCAGTAAGTAGGACATCGGCGATACCCGTACATGGCATGAGAAAGAAAAAAATAATCTCATCCAACAGAAAAAATCCTCCGCTTCGGTAGTCTCGCCACACTCCGATTGGTTCTTCAGCACTCTACATATTCCATCATCCCCCCTCGCCCCGGGTATAACCGGGGTCTTGGCGTCGCACTCCGTCCTGCCCCGCCAACGTCATATACCCCCCTCCTCCTCCTCTATTCAAGCACAGCTCTACCAATTCTACCATCACCACCACCACCATGACCTCCCCAACACCCCTCTCCTACTCCCACCTCCTCCCAAACACCTACAAATCCACCATCGCCTCCTGGCTCACCGAAGACACCCCGTCCTTCGACTACGGCGGCTACGTCGTCGGCGAAACCCCCTCCAGCGCCACCCTCTTCTGCAAATCTCCTGTCCATCCCTCTTCCCCCTCTAAACCCTCCAACACTAACCTTCTTCTTCCCCTAGGGCATCCTCGCCGGCGTCCCATTCTTCACCGAAGTCTTCACCCAACTCTCCTGCACCGTCGTCTTCCACCACCCCGAAGGCACTTTCCTCACCCCTCCGGCAGGCGGCAAACTCGCGGTCGCAACCGTTACCGGTCCCGCACGGTGCATCCTCCTCGGCGAGCGGGTAGCACTCAACACGTTATCGCGATGCTCTGGGATCGCGACGGCATCGCGGTCGTTAGTTGATCTCGCGCGAGGGGCAGGATACACGGGGATAATTGCGGGAACACGAAAAACAACGCCTGGATTCCGGTTGGTTGAGAAGTATGGGATGCTTGTGGGCGGGGCAGACGCGCACAGATATGATTTATCGTCGATGGTGATGTTGAAAGATAACCATGTATGGAGTGTGGGGAGTATTTCGCGGGCGGTTGCTGCGGCAAAGGCAGTTGGGGGTTTTGCGGTGAAGGTGGAGGTGGAGTGTCAGAGTGAGGCTGAGGCGGATGAGGCGATTGAGGCGGGCGCGGATGTGGTGATGCTGGATAATTTTACGGGGGAGGGGTTGAGGGTTGCGGCGAGGTCGATAAAGAAACGGTGGGAGGGGAAGGGAAGGGGTGTGTTGTTGGAGTGTTCCGGGGGATTGACGGAGGAGAATGTTAAGAGCTTTGTGTGTGAGGATATTGATATTATTAGTACGAGTTCGATTCATCAGGTATGTTTTCCCATGGGGAAGAGAGGGGAAGAAGGCTAATGATGGGGATAGAGTACGAAACATGTCGACTTTTCGCTCAAGATTGATCATTAGACGGACGGGCGGGGAGAAGGAGGAAGGTGTAGAAATATCTATTCCATTGAAGTACATACCACCACCATCAGAAACAAAAAAAAAGGAGACAATTAGAGGCCGAATATCAACACGAAACCACAGACCCCCCCTTCCTCCCTCGCAAAGACCCTCATCTGTATACAACGCAGAAGAAAAAAATCCCGTACATAATACAACCCAACCCAACCCCGTTTCCTATCTATGTATCAACAAACCCACGGAAAAAGAGAAAAAAAAACATCGACAAAACGGGGGTATCCATCAAACCGGAATCACAGCAACCATACCATATACCATGTAGGAAAAAGAGGAGGAAGGGAGGAGGAAACAGATAGCAAGTAACATCAACAGAGGGTATATATAAAAAACGGCTGGGAAAAAAGCAGAAAAAAAAAAGGTTGTACAAAAAAAAATAGCTGTAAAAAAAACAGAGGACAAACATAACGGCAACGTGTCGAATAAGTCGGTATCGTTATGTGTATGTGTGTATCGCTGTCATGATCCTCCTCTTCCTCCTGTAATCTGCTCGTATGTCGCCTCACATAATCGAGCAACACCACCACTTCTTCTCCTTCTCATCGTCGTAGTCGTCCATCCCACTAACCTCCCTCTTATCTCTCTGCTCTCTTTCCCTCTGCTGTTCCGCAGCCGCCACAGCCGCAGCCCCATACGGCCGTCCACTCCTAACCATCTCCCTAGCAGCCACCACCCGTCTCACCAACACTATCCCCCTCATCAGCATTCCCCCATCCTCATCATCATAAAAAAAAACTCACATTCAAAAGTCTCCTCAATATTCACCACATTCCTTGCACTCGTCTCCATAAACCCACAATCATGTTCCCTAGCCCACCCCAATCCCTCCGCACTACTAACCGCGCGCGCATTCGCCAGATCACACTTATTCCCAGCCACAATCTTGACATGTGGCACAGCGCCCGGTCGGGACATTCGCATCTCCGATTCCATCTCGATCAAGTCGTTGAAGTAGTCTAGCGCTGCTAGAGATTCAGACGTGGTAATGTCGTATACGAGAAGGTATGCGTCCGCTTCGAGATTCGATTGAGCCCATAGCCCCCGGTATTCTTCCTGCCCGGCGGTGTCTGTGTTGTTCATGTTAGCGCGGGGGAAGGATGGGAGGGGGGACGAGGGAGGGGATACCGGTGAGGTTGAGGTGGTAGGTTCGTCCGTCGACGATGCGCGTGACCGAGTAACTGTCTTGTACGGTCGGATCGTATTCGTGTGTCCATTTTGAGCGCACGAGTCGTAGAGAGATGGAGGATTTTCCTGGTGTCGCGCGCGCGGATTTAGTTGTTGATCATCATCATCATCATCGCGCGCAATACACAGGAAAGGGGGGAGGGGGGAAAAGATACCGGTTCCTCCGTCGCCACAAACGGTGATGGAAATACTTTCGACTTCGGGTTGCTGGTCGTCGTCCATTACGTTCGTTCTACCTCCTACTACTACTGCTACTGTTAAAAAAAAAAGAGCGACTGTGGTGGGATTATGAGGGGCCGGACACGAGGGTCGGGAGGTGGAGGGTGGTTGTGTGTAGATGTGGAGTTCGCGTGCGTTGATGGTTCCCCTGGTTACTTCTTCGGTAAACCTGTCAAATTTCCCCGACTCGACTCGAACTCGAACCAGCCAGCCGCGCAATGTAATAATTTGTAGGATTTATAGGGTTGCGGTAATGTATGATGATTAAAAAAAAAAAAAAGGCCCGAAGGCGAAAGATAAGTACCGGCGCGACGCGCGCAGAAGGAACGAATAGAATGTTCGGTTTCCTTTTTTTTTTTTTTCTGTACTTTTCTTTTCCTTCCGCTTTTGGTGCGTGATAATATAAAAAAGCCTGAGGTTTTCTCGGAAAAGGGGGCGGGGGGAGAAAAAAGAGAATACAATCGCGAAGAAGTTGAATGGGTTCCCGCGTGTGCGTTCATATACTACTGCACTCCACACAAGATAGAAAAACTCAATTGAGGGAGGCAGGAGCTTGCGGATCTCTCGGTAGACCACATCCCTCCCCTGCAGCTGTACATGTTCACCGGAGTCTCTGCTGTCCTGTGCAGCCTGCGCCTATCATGCTTTTTGGTCCCTTCGCTAAATAGCACTCTGCATAGCCGCCCGCCCACACCACCTCATCCCATCGCATCGCATCCCATCCCATGCAGACGAAAAAAAGTCACCTGTCCGCACCGCATACACGCATAGGCAGGAAGTACCTACCACCTTCGTCTGAACTTCGAAGCGAAGCCAGCAGATAAAACTTCACCTTCACCGGGGAGGGTTTCAGTCAATGTTGGAAGTTGGATACAACAACACGTTGGTAGGCCCAGACCCGATCGAGATGGGATGTTGCGATCTTCCCGCAACGCGTGCAATGTGGAAATTGCACAGGCCAGGGAACTCCGGATCGCGCTGGGAGGGATGGAGATGGGATGGAGATGGCGTGTTCAGGTTGAAGAATGGATAGATATGATATTGCCCGCTTGCATGGAAGCAGGGGTGCAGAGTAGAATATATGCATACCCGTGAGGGGAGAGGCGGATAACACACAGACTATGGATGCAACCTTTGCCTTAGTGTTCCGGGCTCTCCGCTGTTGCCAACGTGACTGTGTTGGCGGGGGATGGATATCGCGAGACTGCAGCTGAGGTTGGAGAGTTGCACTTTTTAGGGCCATTGAGGGAGAACCCATCGTAACGAACACCAATGAGATGTCGACCATTTGGCTACTTTGTGATTGGTGGCATTGAAAACGATTGGATCCCATATCTTCCATGAGTCTTGCTTTTTTTATATCTTTCCAACGAAAAAAACGATTCCTCCTGAAGTATCATACCCCACCCAACCATCTAAGCCTTCAACATCGCCTTAACCTCCTCAATCTGCTGCAACACCCTATGCCTAGCCGGTCCTCCGATAGCCGCCCTCTTCTCTACACTCTTCTCAAAATCAAACACCTCCTTATGTACATCTTCCTCGAAAGTCTCGCACAATCCTTTATAGTCTTCCAACGTCAACTTATCGATCCCGCAGCCTCCCTTCTCCTCCGCCAGTCTAACCGCAGCACCCGAGATATGATGCGTCTGTCTGAACGGGACTCCCTTGCGGACCAAGTAATCCGCAAGATCGGTGGCGAGCATATCCATCGTTAACGCATCCCTCATCTTCTGCTCGTTGATCTTCAACGTCGATAGCACACCAGTCGCAATCTGGAAAGAATCCGAAACGGTACGGATACAGTCGAACAGCGGCTCCTTGTCCTCCTGGAGGTCCTTGTTGTATGTTGAAGGTAAGCCCTTGAGCGTGTACATGAACCCAGCCATCTGTCCAAAAACACGTCCACTCTTTCCCCTCAACAGCTCGAGGGAATCAGGGTTCTTCTTCTGCGGCATCAGCGAGGACCCAGTCGAGTACGCATCCGCCAACTGGACGAAGCCAAACTCCGCGGTCGAGTAGATAATCAGATCCTCAGCCCACTTGGAAATATGGTTCATAGCAAGACTAGCCCACTGCAGCGTCTCAACAATGAAATCACGATCCGCAACACCAAGAAGCGAGTTCCCAACAACCCCATCGAACCCCAACTCTTTCGCCAAAAACTCGCGATCAACCTCAAACGGATTCCCTGCCAGCGCTCCAGATCCCAACGGACACTTATTAACCCGCTTATACAACTGTCTCAGCCTCTCCAGATCACTCGCAAACGCAAGCGCATGCGCCATAACCCAATGACTCCACCGAATCGGCTGCGCACGCTGGAGATGCGTATATCCGGGCATAAGCACATCCATATCCTGTTCCGCGCGGCCGACATGTGCCTTCAACAAATCCATCAACACACCTTCAATCTCGTCCAATTTCCCGCGCAACCAGATCCGCATGTCAGTAGCGACCTGATCGTTTCTGGAACGTCCCGTGTGGAGCTTGCCAGAGATGTTGGCGCCGATTAGTTCCCCGAGACGCCGCTCGTTCGCAGTGTGAATGTCTTCGTCGACTCCCGGGACGATCTTGAACGTGCCCGCGTTCCATTCTTCTTCGACGAGATCGAGCCCGCGGAGGAGTTCGTCGCGTTCGTGCGTGGTGAGGATCCCGCGGAGTTCGAGTGCTTTTGCGTACGCCTTAGATCCTTGCACGTCCGCTGTGTGCATGTGCCGGTCGTAGTGGATTGACTCGTTGTACACGGTCATGAGTGGGTCGGTTGCGCCTGCATGGGATGTGGTGAGCTAAGGAGCACAGAGGAGGGGTCAATTAGGATTGTACCGGTGAAGCGGCCGCCCCAGAGCTTGGTGGTAGACATGATTGCGGTAGTCAATGGGAGAGGGATTGTTGGGATGACGTTCGGTGTGGTGAAGAAGCTAGAGGTCGCGGGGTAATGGCGGGGTGTGGTGCAAAATCTTAGAGTGCCAAGACATTTATCCTAGCCTGTCGTTACCACCCGATTAACTCGGTATAAACATTGCATTGGGCACATACTTAAGTAGGTGACTCTAAAAACTCTGCAGATCTATATAGTCACAAGAACCAGCTCCAAGCTCCAATTCAGCTAACCTGGAAGTTGGAAGTCCGTTTGGTTGCTGTAGAGTGCCTCGGAGCGGGCCCCGAGGACGGGTCACTGAGACAGCCGAGCCGTGAGACAGGTGCTGATCATGATCGGCGTTTTGGATGCCGTCCGGTGAGACCTGATATTGGAGTAGATGGCCGACGCTCTTCTGTACCTGGAATTGAATCACGCAGACGACGGCCGTGGTCTAGAGTGGAGCACTCTGGCTTGTGGAACGCCTCACCAGATGCCTACACTTGGTACGCGCACATAGTGAGGCTGGAGTTCTGGCGATCGTTCGGATATGTTGTAGTTGAGATGGAATAACATAGAAGTGCGCATAGTACAAAGTCTTTAACTAGTTCTGAACTCGAGATCAGTCAGAACACGAGACCACCAATCAGAGAATAAGCATCTCGACCTATGATACCAAAGACTCTATTGGTGCGGCATTGCATAAAGTACTGGTGCCTGCATTGCTGGTCAGACGTATGTAGAGTACAGCCAGTTTTCTTAGCGTCTCAGCCACTTTATATAACAAAGGCGGTCACTTATAACACCTGATTGGCAGTGCCTGCATTGCTACGTATCCTGAAAGCCAACGTGCGGATTGGCAGACTACTTGTGCGATAACAGGTAACACCTGGAGCGGCTCGGTGAAGGATAGGTTTTCCTTTGCATTGGGACTCGGTCTCAGAATTTACGGGAAGTGCTCCATTATTCAAGTCGTCAAAAGTGCCACCAATTTATTTGTTTCCCTTCCTTTTTGCTTCGCAACAATTCCCCCAGGCTACTAGCCTCAGAGCGTGTGGCAGGAAGGTTACATACGACACCATGCCTACAGAGAATCTATCTCTCGGAAGCTGTTACTGCAACACTGGCATCTGTGCCTGCCTTATCCTGGGTAACCTGTCAAAGCAGCTTGTCCCAAACCGCGTTGCTTACAATCTGTCAAAACCTACAAGGACATACGAAGGAACGTGTTGGCAGCCCTGGATATGCTATGGGAGATCTCATGCGCAGGTATCTGGGCATCCCAGCCGGAATAATGGATACCCACACCACAGTGGCTTTTACACTCGCAACTGTCGAGTACTGCGGTATGCGGAACAAACCTCGTACACTGCACTCTTTGGTTCATGCGGGGAGCCACATTGTCTCGGTGTCTGGACGGTACTACTTTGACCAACCGGCTGTTTTGTATTGACTAGGATGGAAAGGAGGAAAACCCAGGGTACTCATCACTGAACTTGTTGGGACAAAGCCCAATCCAATGCTACCTCCCTTCCGATGTTCTGTCATGGAAAAACACACCATCGGAAGCCCAGTATATCTGACTTAACGTATGTTATAGGTCCTAGGCCCATATAGCCATCGAGCATCATTGCGCGAAGAGGGGAGTGCTTCTGCGGAGAATTCCTAGAACCGTTTGTTGGTACTCTTTTGTTGTCACCTCTACGCCCTACGGATGTGCACGCTTCTAGAATCACCCGCTTGATCTTTTTGGCGGTGTGGCACACGACCCGGACCTGCTGTGGCGGGAGAACCGGGATTGAATATAAACAAAGGCACATGTCAGTCGTCTTTGGCCAATGATAACGATGATCTACCGTGCATATGCACGTCACTCGGCTACTCCCGATGGTTCTATTTTTCTGTCAGTGTGCCCAGTGGTATGCGGCCGGCTAAAGGCACCGTTTATATTGGATGTGGGGTGGGATGGATACAGGTAGCGGCGTGCTCAGAGTGTGTCGTGGTGAGTGTAGGTGGTTAAGGCGATGTACGCTCCCTTTTCGACTCGGGAGTTCGCAGGAACGTGATGACAGACGGGTGTGCGCCCCCCAATTTCCCACTGAACAAGTATCCGCAAAAGCTTCAGCGCCACAAGCACTATGAAAACCCATCGTCCACTTCTGAGCTGGAAAGTGGGCAACTCACTACTACCTACAGTACGTTACGTTGGTATGGGATAATCTGGCCCTGTAAAATATCCGCGGCTTTTCTGCTTTTAACTACAGGTGGACGATACGAAGGATCATATGTATGTTGCACGACGGGCCGTGTCCATGCGTTGTCCTCCCATCAAGTTCCCTAAACATAGTACTGTTAGTTGATTGGGGGATGGAGAGGAATTGTGTGATACTGTACCCGTTCGGTACGGGGTAGGAGGACGGGTTCCTAGTGCCTGAGTTGGGTGAATCAACAGAGGTGCTCTCGTTCTGGGGATATACTGTCTTAGCTTGGACGGGACCCTGCGGACTGGAAATGTAATGTTCACTCGGCGGGGAATATGGAATAGAGGTAACTGTGGGGCCTCCCAGAACATAAACAAGAAGACATCAGTTAAATTGACTACTCATCCATAATCAATAACAGCTACATCTCGCTTAAATGACTCGACTAATAACAACTCAATGAAACTAAAATCACTTCACTCAATCAGTAACAAAAATAAATCTCTTGTAAAAATAGCAAGTCAATCCATCTAGTGTACAAGGCAACAGATCATAAGCCTTCGTCTATGCAATAACGCCCGTATAGAACTCCTGAGGGACATTAAAGTTCACTTCTAGACTTCGGAATTTTCGGACGTATACGTCCACGAATCGTTTCATTTTATAACCCGCAAACTAGAAGGGTATTGTCAGTGAGGATGAGAAATCGATTCCATTGAGAACTTACGCCACAAAAAGCAACGATTGCCGAAAAAATAAGCCCAACTTGCCACTGGAGAAAAACCATCTTGTCCTCCAATTTAGCAAACCTTAGATCCACATGAGCGAAACCAGTCTCCATTTTGGTGGTAAGATTGCCGGCATCGCTTTTGAAATGGCCGAAATTATCAGAGCAAGCAATTTGCATACTAGAGAGTGGAGGACTTCCCGTGGTTCTATTGACCCCGAATAGATCCTCCAAATACTTTGAAACCCAACTCCACCTATTTGATAGGAATTGAAAATTCGAACAGAAGGCGGACCCACCCCTCTATCTATCCGCATGTTCTATTCGAACTTTTTAGAGAATCTTTTTTCACAGAGACGGGAAGTCCTCCAGTACACGCGGGAGATACTTTAAGGAGATCCGCTACACGATCATCGAGTTTCGAAACATGATGACCCTACTATCACGATCGTTCGTTAGTTTGAGTCGGTAGCAATTATAGAATAACCTGCCAAGCGGGATTCCCTTTCTGGGACCTCCTGTTCTTCTGGCTCGTTGTCCCCGCTTTTATCCTGCGTTGGGTCGGCTGGCGTCCACTGTATCCGATGAGCCCGCATACGTTGTTGTTGTAATCATATTGCATTTGGCCGCTTGCGGCCATGGAATTAAATACACTTTTCTCCCCAACACTTCCACTGTGGACAATAGCCTGCAGCTTCTAAGTCGTGCCTCCCCATCCAAGCCCGCATACGTGTAGTAGTCTGCGGGCGGACTCCGCGTTGCATAAGCAAACAAAGCATATTAATTCGAGTCATGCACTAATTACCTTTGTGGATATTGTTGATCGTATCACTGTCTGCTAGAAACCGATAGTTGCTCCCTTTTAAGTCGTGATGTAGTGGAGAAGGAAGAGTGAGAACAAAAGGTCGCACTCATGTGCCAAGGCCCTCCGTCATCGCTAAGCATTCGCTTGGTACGTCATGCTTTCTCACGGCTAGCATAACAAAAGTCTGCACGTCTGTGCCAGACCGCCTGGAACCTGTGCCAGCCGAGTGCGATTGTGATCCTACAAAACACACCGGGGTTTTGAGAATAAACAGCATAAGCCACCTGCAGCCCCGCATGCGTAGCTTTGTTACCCAAGGAAGTATCTCTCAAGTGTGCAGTTTTTGCGCACAAGTCCGTTGAGTTACATTACAGTGCTCACCAGGAGCAGTACAATTGACAGAAAGGATAGTGAGAAGAATGCTATCACTCGACCTGCTGTATCTTTGCTTTAGCTTCAGATCACAGTTCACTTCAGTCATCAGTATACCATTGCTAGCAAAGTGCACAAAGAGCTGTGAGGTAGGCATTTCATTCTGTTATATGTTAGCTCTGTTTACATGGCTACAGCATTAGTGCTGTTTATTCTCCAAACCCCCGTACCGAGTTCAGCCAGTTTTCTTAGCGTCTCAGCCACTTATATAACACCTGATTGGCAGTGCCTGTATTGCTAAGTATCCTGAAAGCCAACGTGCGGATTGGCAGACTATTTTTGCGATAAACAGGCAACATGTACCGTGCACAAGACCTGGAACGGCTCGGTGAAGGATGAATGGTTTTCCCTTGCCATTGTTTTAAGCGGGAATAAACTTTTGGGCTTTTATTCAGGATAACCGCCATAGCCCATAGAGGGTTATGCTGAATAAAAGCCGTAACCTTTTTTTCCCTCGTGCCTACCTAGGTAGACAAACGGGAACGAGAAGAACTTTTTTGACTCAGAGATAAACGAAAGCTCGAATCATACATCTCAAGTACAACTTGGCGAATGAAAAAGCAAAGAGTCACGGGGATGTTCATGGTTTCACAGCATTAACGCCACTAGACAGCTGATAGAGTACCCCACCGCTATGCGTGTACAAAGCCCTGGGAGGCAGATTTCCAGGCGAATCGCAATTTTCAAAGAGTACTGGTGTGTCTTTCATAACCCCGTTTCCTGAGAAGTATCCCTCACAGACTCTACCTTGAGACCATCACGATGATCACGATACTCACGGTCTTCCTATTTCTCACCCCCTCTCTCGGCCAATCGTGTACACCAACAACGCCCGGCCAGTGGCACCTTCCGCTCCACAACAAAACCGCGCTACGACACGAATCGGCGCCGCAGTGGGTCCCGGAGCCACAGATTCGAGGAACATTTAGTATTCTGTACAGCTGCACTTTCACGTTGTTCCTCTGCATATATACAGCGGTACACCTCAACGTTCCCCCGCGAGAGGGCCATATTAGGTTCTATGTCCGAAAGACGAAATGGGTTATGGTTGCGCTGCTCTCGCCGGAAGTTGTGTTGTATTCGGCGTGGTCGCAGTGGAAACGGGCGAGGGAGTTTGTGGATGTGATGGATGTGGAGAGGGAGCGGGCGAGGAGTCAGAGAAGGTGGGGTGTGCAGTCGAGTAATAATAGTCTTTCGAGCGAGGAAAGTGATTCTGTATGTATATCCCCCCCCTTTCCCCTTCTTTAGTCTATGAAAGGCGGAAACTGATGGAGAAATAAACTACAAAGAAAAATTATGCGCCCCCGAATTCGTGTTACACGCTTCTGGATGGGTTTTATGTGGTTATGGGCGGGTTTGTGGTGGATCTGGAAGATGGGGATCTGTTGGAAGAGCTAAGACGTGTAGAGAAGCGTGAGGATTATTCCCCGCTGGAACCGTTGAGGATGACGCTTACAACCGCGGCGGTGGAGAACCTTGCGAAGGAGAATGCAATATTCCTTAAGGTCCCGAGGAGTACTATTAAAGATAAGTCGAAGGCGGATGTGTTAGCGAAGGGTTTGGTTTGTTGTCAGGTGCTGTGGATGGTGGTGCAGGTATGTATGGACGGTCACCGAGTTTGTCGTGTTGCTGCTGATAACGAAGACATAGGCTATTGCTCGGACGGTGAAGGGATATCCTCTGACGCTGTTGGAGATACATACGCTTGTGCATGTTGTCTGTGCGCTTTGCATGTACTTCTTGTGGTTCGAGAAGCCGCTGGATATCCACGATCCTACCGCGGTCGATGGACAAGCTCAGACGCAGTTACAGAAGATATTCAAAGAGCAACTAGCCCGACGGGTACTCACTCCATACCTTCTAGCCACAGCCCAAACTAACATTTAACCCAGGGCGAACAAGACACTGGGCCAACACTTCTACGACGGCGGGGTGCCAGTAACCGGAGTCCTGGCGAGCCCGACCCAGACCCAGCGTTACTAGAACGGCGGGCAAAGAACATCTATTTCCACCAAAAGGTGATATCACTAAGCGGCGATTTTTGGGTGATGATGTTGTTGAGCGTACTATATGGCGGAGTGCACATGCTAGCCTGGAAGATGGGGTTTCCGACGGAACTGGAGCAGGTTTTGTGGAGGGTGTTTTGTATCCTGGCGATTGCGGGATCTCCAGTGGCGTATTTGATGACGGATGATGCTTCGTATACAGGATCTAGTGCTGGGACGTTTGCGGCGGTTATTTTGTCGTTGCTTTTTGTTGCGTCGCGCGTCTTGATTACGGTGGAGTCGTTTATTAGTATACGTAAGGTTCCGGCTGGTGCGTATGCTACGGTGGATTGGACTCAGGCGTTTCCGCATTTCTAGAGTTGGGTGTGGGGGTACTTGTGGGTTGGTATACTTGGAGTTGGGAATTGTGGGATATAGTCTGGGTTTTGTATGTTGTGGGATTTTGTATCTTTCTTTTCTGGCGTATATATAGATACTTAATGGGGCTTGGTTTGCGGTACGCCTCATTTGATGTAAGTATTTCCGTAAATCGCGGCCGTCTGAGATGGTGGGAGACATCTCTCTATTTATGCTTGGGGTTCAAGTTTACCAAGCCCATCTACCCTTCCACCTTCGGATTGCTTAAGTACCGGTAGGTGTCTTTCCCAAACACACAAAAGAAAAGTACAAAGCACTGGAGCAAGCACATGTTACTATTTAGTATTGACATAGTGGTTTGAACGATTAGACTAAAAAACCACTCGATGGCTTGATCGAGAGATTGCAACCTTTCTAATCTTTCAGCCAAACCCACCCTCCACTAGAGTACTAGAATCCAGTGCTTGACCGTCAGGTTGAACCAGCCAGCAAGTTGATTACTTGATAACGGGGCCGGTCTACTTCACCAAAGGATCGAACTCGCCCTTGACGAACAGACCGCCCAGTTGGCAGGTGGGCCGATCTATTGACAAAGTTCAGACACGCCTCCTAGCATTTCAAATCTTTCCATCTACATTCATACTTCATTTACCACATCCTATCTTCATTCATATTCATCTACCCCACCCCACACTAATCCCACCACTCCTCTCCTAACCCCTCCAAAAAACCCGCTGTAACCCCCACAAAGCTCCTGCTCCAATCGATATCGCACCCAACGGGTCTCTTCCTAAAGTAACCCGCCGCCAACCAAACCCTCTCCTTCCCACCCCCCATAACCAGTACCTGATCGATCCTAACCCTCGTAAAAACCTCCATCTCCGTCTTCCCCTGATCATACTGATCAATACTTGGCGGGCCCTTCTGGATCATACACAATGTATCATGCATATCGTACTCGCTGTACGGACAATCCTTTGGCTGCTTCGTCCACTCCCATATCCTCCCCTGTGGATCCTGGAGCGCAGTGTGCGATGTGTCTTCGGAGGTAGCAGGGCGAGGCCAGAAGTATTCAGATGAACGCATGCGGAAGAGACTATACCGTGTCCCGGGGTTGGCGGATTCGAATTTCCGGAGTTCGTTGCGGAGGTAGTCTGTGATGGGTGTTAGTTTTTTTTGGGTGGGGGAGAAAGGGGGGGGGGGACTTACAGCGGTCAGGAGGTGCAGGACCGGGTTGGATATGTGGTGCTAGGCTGCGGTAGTCAATGTACATTTTTGCGGGGTTTCCACCCACAAATGCGTTATGGCACGAGAGACTCCAGGAAGGGTTTAGGGCGCCTTCTTTTGTGAGTTGTGCGATGGTGAGGCGGATAATGCGATCCCAGTCTTTGGGATACTTTACGTCTCCGTCGCGGACATCTTGTTCTGTGAGGCCCTGGGACTTCACCATGTCGTCCCATGCCTTCCATAGGACGTCTGTAGCGACGCGGGAACGGCGAGGCGGAGGGTGCTGCGCGCGAAGCTCCCAATCTTTCAGGATCTCCCAGCTATCCTCTACTTCGCCCCAGTGGCGCATGTCTTCACCCCACAGGTACTCGGTGATGACTTTGCAGTAGACGGAGTTTTTAGGGATGAAGTTGAGACCGCCGGCGTAGAGTGCCGATTGGCGGTCCTGTAGCTTTTTCCGTGTGCGGGAGTTGATGTTTTCCTTCTTCGCCAGGTCCATGGTGAATCTTTTTGCGGCCTCGAATTTTTCATACTCGCTACGGTTCTTCTTGAGTTGGCCGTCGAAGATGTCTTCTGCGAATTGAGTTGCCCATTCTTCGAGTTCCTCTGCTTCCGTGCGGATAGTTTGCCAGATGTCGTCGATGTCGGAACATTCCGAGTCGGTGTCGCAGTCGTCTTCAGAGTCATCGTCTTCCCAATTTTTGTCGCCGTCGTCATCGACAATCTCTGGGAAGCGGTGGAGGACGATTTCTCTGCCATTTGCGAGGAGGAGTGGGGTTTTTGGGGTGTCGGTGAGGTTTGAGTCCTTGTATATCTTTGGTCTTAGAGCGCCTTTAAGGATCAGGCTGAAGTAGGAGAGTTTGAGGCGGTCGTGCGCGGCTTGTGATGGTGCGTCGTGGATCTTTTGTAGCAAGTCGTACATGTTGTCGACTTCGTCACCGTCGACGCGTTTCCAGTACGGGTCGTTGTCGTAGATGCCGTATGCCCAATCGATCTCCTCTGTTTGGGGTTAGTGCGAGTGATGGGATAAGGATGGGGGGACAAACCGTCGACATCGTCGTAAAACATCTGTGGATGTTTCCCCTTCATTTCATCTGCGGTTTTGGTTTTACGGTATGCCTTCATCTCTTGAAGGATCTTCCTAGCCTCGATAGTTTTGGGACTATCTTCGCCCTCTTCCTCTGCCGAGCATTTCTCGTAGACGTTGAACGTAGTTTCCATGACGCTGAGATGGTCTTTAATCTTGAACCCCTTATTGAGGAGCTTCAACACATTAGAAGCAAACATCTCAAACTCCTGCGCCGGCCAGCGATCCCAGATTACGACATCGATGCACTCACGGAACTTAAAGCGCCAAGTACGGTTCGCATCGATCTCCGTTTTCCACTTTGTCCCGAACTCCTGGTTGACGGTCCACTTTGCCTTACTGAGTCTTCCCGCCCCGGCCTTGGTACGGTGCAGCCATTTATGCTCATTCGGCGGGTCCGCGATGATTTCGCCCGTCTTGCAGTCGCGCGCCCAAATCACTACCTCCGAGCACCACGCCTTTGCGAACGCGATGAAGCGGCGTGCACCGGGGTGGTCGCGTGCGATATGCGCGCATATATAATTTCGGTACTCGGCGGCGACATGGGTGCGGCCGTTGGCTTGGTGGCGGCCGGACTGTGCAGCTCCCGTGGCTTGCTTTGCGTTTGTGGCAATGGCGTACGGGATGAAACCCATGCGACGGCAGTGTTGGTTGAACAGCGTCTCGTTGTCGTCGAGTTTGCACATGTTGGTGCCGACAAAGTAGCCTTGTAGTGAGAGGACGTTGAGTTCGTAGAATTCCTCCCACGAGTTGCACAGCTCGATTGCTTTCCAGAGGTTACAGCCAGTCAACATTGCGAATTGGAACCATCCGCGTCTGATTTGATGGTCAGTATTGAGTCTGAGATACCTGGGTGGAGGTATACCTTGGGAGATGCCGCTCGTGTGGGTAATTGTAGATCCACCTTCCGCAGACTTTAACGCGCTCCTCGAGCACCACAATATCACTCTGGTCCTGGGTTGCTGGATCCGAAATCGGGATCTTCTCTCCGTTGATGATGATGCACTTTCTACTCTTCTTAGGATTAGACGCTTTCCCCGGCGGAGAATTTCCAATCGCCAATTGTTTCCCTTTGCCCTTTGTGGGTGATACAGCTGTTATCTCCTCCCCATTTGCGATTGCGGCAGCTTCCTTCTCCAAAGCCACGCCCGCCCAGTAGTCTGCACACGCATCCCGAATATTCTGCAGCGGGGAATTCGAGAGACCCAAGGCGAGATCCCGTAGATCCGTATTCCTGACCTGTGGGTTGTGAAGAAACTCATCGATCGATCCACTTTCCAGCGCAACGCCCAGAAGCGCGGGGTTCTTCGTGATGAGTCGGATAAGGAGGTATTCACGGATTGCATTCGACTCGCGGCGGACCTGGGCCAATGATTCCTCGCGATCTTTCAGGTTGTACGACTTCACCCCGCGCTCCATCGACGCCAGCCTACTCATCCTCTCGACCAATTCCCGCATTGACAGATCTTCAATATCCTCCAGAGTCGCTAACTTCTCTGCATCTAGCGTATTGCCAGTCCTACTCTCCTCCGGGCCTCCAATATCAATCTTAATCGGTCTCGCCACGAACTCAACATCCTGTTCATCCTCCATTCTCGCCACCATTCCCTTCCCCTCATTCTCTCTCCCCTCCTTAAACGTTACCAACGCGGTCTCATCCGAATTCCCCGCCTTAACCACGGGAGACTTCCCTCTATTCTCCGCCATCTTCAACTCTCTCGCCGTCTGTAGCGCCTTCTCCTCCATCTTCTCCCCGACCCCCTCTTTCCTCAACAACATACACAGCAACGCAACATACCCCCCCCTCACATCCTCAACAATACTCTCAATCGGATCCCACACCTCTTCCTTCTCCATCTTCTCCCTCCTCCTCACCTTCTCCTCCTCCCTCAACGCCTCAATCCTTGCCTGGTTCTCACGGAACAACGCATGCTCCGCTTTCACCTTCTTCTTTTCCGCTTCGTGGCGCTGGTCTTCTTCGCGCTGAAGCGCCTGGACCCACGCCATCCATTGCTCGTCTTTATACACCACCTCTAGCATACGGTTCTCGAGCCTCCCCAGTACATTCATAACCGTATTTCTCGCGGTACGGAGCCGGTCCAGAAACGCCTGGTGACCGAAATCAGAGGTATCGCCATAGAAGTGCGAGTGGTGATAATCTCTTGCGGTGACGCAACGGTTCAGTAGACGGTATCTCTGCTCAAGGTATGTATGTATTCCCTTAAGTTCCTTAGCAGATGTGAAGGAGGACCAATCTGTGACTCCAAAGTTCTTGGGTAGGTTCTTTGGCGGTGATTTTTCAAGGTCTGTTAGTTCTGCGGTGCGGCGCTTGTAGCCAAGGTATAGGCCGTGGACTTGTTTTGCGTGGAAGCTGCAGAAGAGGGAGGTGGAGGATTGGGTGCGGGAGGTGCATTTTTGTTTGTTGTGGAGGTTGAGGGCGGTGCATATTGCGTCTGGAGCGGCCATTGATGTGGTTGTGTTAGGAGGAGAGGAGGAGGTGAGGTGATCTTATCCCTTATCCCCCCCCGTATCACCACTCAAAGTTGGATTGACGCGTTGGGCGAGCTAGTGTTGGACCCCGCGTTTTAGGGTAGTTTTGCCGATGATCGTGATCGATGGTTGGTTTTTATTTTGCAGCCGAAGGGGGTCAAAGCGCGCGCATTTCACATGCAGTGGTGCTTGTTGCTTGCTTGTGAAGGAAATGAGTGGAAGATGGAAGAACCAGCAAAATATCCTGCTATACTTCTACATGTTATGCGTCATTAGACAATCACTCGGCCAGCATAAGTACCACATTTCACAGATCCCAACAAAAAACAACCTCCCCATCAAAAATCAAAACCATGCCCTGGAACTCAAACTCTTCGTATCCCCCAACCACAGCCCTGTTCCCCATCCATACGCTAGTACTGGCGTTCCCCTCAATTCCAATCTCCCATTCGCCGCGGTCTTCTCTCTCACACCCTTTTCATTCGCCGCCTTCTTCTCTCCCTCACTTTTTCCCTCCAAATTCAACATCGCCATTTTCTGTGTCAACTGGTCAACTGGTCCCTCCCTCCACTCTGTATCGATCATGAACTCATTGATATCCAAACTCCCCGATTGGAGCGCTAGGATAAAAAAGCACCTGATAGTCCTAAGCTGTGTCAATCCGCCACCCTTCCTTGACGCGCCCCTCAAACACTTGAGCATGTGCTTGACGACAGCGCGAGGATTTATTGCGACCGCGTCGAGGTCGATGCTCATGTTGATGAGCTGCTCGATCCCGTTATCCAGTGTGTGCGTCTGCACTTCTGGCTGCGGTGAGGTCATGTCGATTTCCGAGGCGAGGGGCTTGAAGTGGGGATGTGATGAGAACGAGGGTGGCGGAGGGTGGTATTCGCGGTACTCGTCCCAGATGTCGGAAATAACCCGGTCACTTATGTCGAGGCCGGAATGCAGCGGGATCGTCAGCGTGCGGAGGTGCTTGAGAGACGCAATGTGTCCGAGGAACGTTTTCTACAGCTTTGAAATTAGCGGACCGATCGGTGAAAGGGCGTCTCCACTTACGAGGGTCATGTTTGCACGTGTAGTTCCGTCGGCTTCTTGTACCATCTGAGGGGCAATATCGTACAGACTCACCAGCCCCGGGGTAAAATATGCACACAGCTTCAGTTCCCTTAAATTTGGCATGGCATCGACAATCGCGTCCAGGATATCTTCGCTCACTGCCGCTCGGATAAGCGAGAACTTTCTCATTGTCATGGACGATCCCGAGCGCTTGAGAGCACCGAGGATAAGGATAAGTTCATCGTTTTGGTAATCTCCCTGGAACTTAATTGTCTCTAGGAATTCCATCTTTTTAACGATGCGAGAAATGAAACACCGCGAAAATCTCGGGGCTCCATCATATCGGCTTTGGTGATCGAACGTCTCAGTTTCGAGGAGGCTGCAATCCGAGCGGAACCACACTAGTTGGCGCGAGAATTGATCTATCAACGGCGCCAGTGCTTTGCTGTCTTCGTCTGAAGAAACAAAATTCTCAGCGGGCCACCCAAACGCCTTGATCTTGGGGTGCCGAAGAAGGAATCCAACTAGACGTTTATCCGAGAGGTAGTAAGGCGTGATGCAATTGTCCTCTATCTGAGAGCGTAGTTGGAACGCGACGAGATTTGGAAAAGTGAGGCGATCAAGAATTTCCGGCAGGCGCTCCAGATTCGGTAGTGCATCCAAAGCCAGCGAAGTGAGATTTGGGGAATGTGATATGATCATGGCCACAAACCGCGGGATGCAGTCATCATTGGGTTTGTAGATGCCACGGCGCAGATATCGATCCGAGCCCATAAACTTGAGCTTTCTCACACGTAAGTGGGTAAGCCCAGTACGAAAATCTCCGTTCCGAAGCTCCAGTGTGGTTTCGAGAAAATGTGTCAGACTGCGCAGAGACACATCCTCAAGCCACAGCTTCCGCACGCAGTCTCGCTTGACAATGTACTCGAGAAGGGCTTGAACCAAAGCATCGGATCCAGACACAATGCGAATCGTCTGAACCCTGGCCTCGGCTAAGTTGGTCATTGCCGTGTCTAATGATTGTTGTAGCACATCCGGGTTGAATAGCCAAGGTGACATGGGAGGCGGCGGCGGAGGAGGTAGAGGAGGGGGTGCCGGCGGATCTTGATTTCCATTCTGATCGTCCGCCGGAGGGTCTGGAACGACGACCGGTATCAGGACTGGTTCAGGGTGAACGAGGCGATGAAGCGGTCGTTGACTGGTCGTGCGAGTGAACGTTGGGGTCGGATTGTCGACATGATCGATAAACACTAGCGACGAGCACTCGCACATCAACTGCCGCTCATTCCGATTAACCTCACGAAATACGAACCGGCATTTCGTGCCAGACTGGGGTTCTTCAGTGCCTCCAAAACCATCAAGGTCGGCAATGGCGATTGCTGCGGAGAATAGCTGTTTTTCGCTGCAAAGTATCCCAAGGGCAATTGGGCGTAGAGTACTGGAATACTGGTTTCATACAGGCGACGACACGTCCGAAGGGTGTTGGTTAGATGACGGTTACCGAGGCGCGAGAGGATGTTGAAGAGGAGCTCTGTCGGAAGCGATAACAAAGATGCGGGGTCCGAAGAGGTGGACATGCGGGGTAGTTTGTATTATTATTACTGCGATGGGGAATGGGGGGGGGGGGTTTGTGGGTTGATGTTGTGCTCAGCAGAGACGGATGGCTGCTGTAGAGGAATGGATGCTGCTGTGTTGCGCTGCTACACTCCCAATCGCTCGCTGCTGACAATGAGGTTGCGGTGACTTAACCTCACTTCCCTGCGTGGCAGCTGAAAGCGCTAGTGACAAATTGGCCTTGGCACCAGACCACAATCGTTTGGGAAGGTCCCTAGCCAACGCACCCCGATGCTGCAGCGCGCGATGTCGGGTCCATCCGACGCGGAGACGGTTCGGCGGCACTCATGGACCTAGCCTATCGCATCGCTGCACTATCGCGCACCTTGGCTCGCCTTGCAACCCTCTCTAACCGAAAGCCACCGTGCTAACCGAAAGCCCACTCCCAAACGTTGAACACTATGAGCACTAACACGAGCACCACCACCACCACCACCACCACCACCACCGCCACCACTACTACCACCACCACTCCTAGAGCAAAAAGACCCTCAATCAACCCTCAACACTCTCAACACTCCCCCTCCCCCTCTCCTTTACCCCCAAATCTCACATCTACAGTCCACTTATGCAATATGAACTCCTCCACCCAGTAACCAACCCATAGAGATGCTGTCCCCCATACTGCAATTGTCCGCTGCATATACAGTCGAATGCACCTCAGCTCCCACCACCATCCACTACAACCACCCCCCATATCCCTAAGCCCATCATCCATCTTTCCCTCTCAAAACTCACTGCATAACACCCCCGCACACACACACCAACAAATCAATTGCTGCAATTGATTGAGAAACGCACACCCACCCCCCCCCCCAGAAAAAAATAGCTTCCGCCCTTGACAAAACCTTCTCTTCCTTCCACACTTCACTTCACCCCCCATCGTTCACCCGGTTTCTTTGTTTCTTGCATCTCTCACCGACCCTCTAACCTCCCTACCCCGTACTATGGCTCAGTCCCTTGCTTCCGCCAATATCGGGCCAATCACGCAGCCTCCCGCCTGCAGTCCTACTGCATATCACACCGACAATGGTGACACACTAACCTATGATTGCAGTGGTGGTGGTGGTGGTCGTGGGGGAGGACCTGCGCAAACGCAAACAACCGCACATCAGCAGGAGGAGCAGAGGAAGCAGGAACCTACCGCTGGCCTGGATCCCGCCAAAACCTGGAATCCAGATGCGCGTGTCTACTACTCCCGTCGTCTCAAGAAGCCTCGCACCTGCACTTCGGATGCGCCGTTGCCACAAGGCTTCCCCGCGCAGATCGAGCCCGCTACTACCCCGCTTGTCTGGAGCGGCCAGGATCTGACTGAAGGCGAATTCTTGCGCCATCTGTCAGCCCAGGACATTGCCGAGATCGAAGGTGCCCTGGAACATTTTAAATGTGTGTGCATCCCCCCATACGTGCGTGCTTGTTTGTTTCTTGCCCTAACCCTACTCAGCTCTGGAACGACCAATCTCGTCGGTAGGCCGTAAGACCTTCCCGCTGCCAACCCTTGGACCGAAGATCATCGCTCTCTCTGCCAAGCTGTACGGTGAAAACAATGGACGCGGCTTCTTTATCCTCCGTGGGCTCAATCCCAAGAAATACGATGCGAAGGACAACGTCATCATCTATGCGGGCATGTCAAGCTATGTTGCTGAGCGTCGAGGCAGACAGGACGAGAAAAACAACTATTTGTGTATGACCTAGCTCAATTCACATTTGTTAAGACGTGACGAATAACAACGCGAAGTGCACCTCACAGACCTAGGCTCCAGTGTCGCTCCTGATAACGTTCGTCAAGCACCATACTCGAATGTTCCTCAGGTAACCCCCTCCCCCTTCCCTCCTCTCACTTTCCTTGCTAACTTCATTCATAGCCTTTCCACACTGACACCAGCGACCTCCTCGCGCTCTACACCCTCGCTCCTGCTGCGCACGGTGGCCGTAGTATCCTCTCGTCTTCCTGGAAAGTCTACAACGAGCTCGCCTCGCAGCACCCAGCGCACATCAAGACGCTTAGCGAAGCGAACTGGGCGTTTGACAGGCACCATCCCCGCCCTCATCCTTTAAACCCCTCAATCCCGCTAACACCCACTAGCTTCGGTCGCACCCCTGCCTTCGGCTACCGACCACTCCTACACCACCTCCCCACGTCGAGTCCAGAGGGTCGTGTACTCCTCAGCTTCTCACGACGCCCACTCACCGGATCCCCCGTGTCCCCTCGCACTCCAGGAATCCCATCCCTCACAACCGACCAATCCGACGCGTTGGATACGGTCCACTTCACAGCTCTTGCGCACAGTATTTCCATCCGACAGTATGCCGGCGACCTGCAGTACTGGAACAACTCTGCGCTTCTGCATGCCCGCGAGGGGTTCGTGGACGAGGGTGAAGAGAAACGACACCTTCTCCGACTCTGGCTCCGGGATGACACGAGAGCAGCCGACTGGGGTGCTATTCCCGAGGCGTTGAAGCCGTCTTGGGAGGATGCGTTCCTTGACAATGGCGAGTCCGAGGAGTGGCCGGTCTTTCCTCAGAGGGATCGAGACTTTGTGGTCGAGCAGAGGAGAAGCAGTGGGTTTGCCTGAGTGGGGAAAATTGGGGGGCGTTTGTGGCGTTGTGTGTTGATACCGGTATTTTCAGTTTTCCTTGGTTTCTTCATATGATGCTTTTGCGCTGGTCGGCTATCTGTCTGTCTGTCTGTCTTTCTGTTCGTGGGATTTGGTTCGAATTCCGTCTGTCTCTGTCGGCTCTGTTGGGGTATTTGGGATTTTTTTTCCAAATGGGTCTATGCTGTACTTACTCTACTTCCGTAACCTCGACCACCTGGGAATTGAAACTCGTATGATAGTTTCTTTTAACATCTGGTGTTTTTTTGAAGTGTCTTCGGAGTGATAATTTCTGGTGCATTTACCGTATAAAGCCACAGAATGGTCTGCTATCCACCTCTCGAACTCCAGACACCCGTAGTCTCCCACATAACTCGTCCCACAAGATAAACGTATGTACATTCAACTCTTCCGGCCAGTGAGCATTCATGCACCGTGATAAAGCTCCATCGACCATATCCCATACAAAAGTAAGGTTGGATAAATCTGAATACTGGAGGACGTACCGACCAAATATTTGATACTCACCCACCTCCCAATCCCCTAGATCTGTTCCAACCCATACGCCAAATTTTCCCGTTGGCCAACAGGTCGATCTACTGGCCAACCGGTCAACTCATTGGCAAATGGATTGACCAGTTGGCTAACGGGAAGGCTTGGTGTATGGGTCAACTCATTGGCAAAGCGCTCAACTGGTATACCAAGTTCGCGTTCACAGTATTGATTGCTTCTGCTATATTATAAATTCCAATGTTCTCTTTCTTGCACTACCGAATGTGAGCCCACCCACCCCCAGCTATATGATGCCTTGATGGTAAGGGTTGATAAATTATTACACGCTCTCTCTATACAAAAGGTGACAAGAACAAATTGACCAGTCCACCACCTGAACTTGGGCAGACTCGGGCGGACACAAACACGCAGTCGAGCAGATTTCCAACATGCAGTCATGATTGTAGTCGAGGATTTTCAAGGCAAAGCAGTCATTAAGCAGGTACAGGAAAGTCATGGTGGTAAGTGTAGATGTTTGACAGTTGAGATAAAAAAAAAGGGATGCTTCACTTGGCACCTCGGTCAGATGGTATACAGGTCGACCTATTCACCAAGCTGGCAAGTTGGCATATGGGTCGACCGGTTGGCCAACCGAAAGATTTGGCGTATGGGTCGGAACAGATCCATATGTGTAAATCCGAATTTTAGCACAAAAAACATAATGCATCACTCACCTCAAACCCCCCAAAATTACTTTTTGCAAGAAGAGCTGATTTGTTACATCCCAGGCTTTCAATGTGGTTACGGTGCGAGAGTTGGCCATGGAAGCCTTGCAAGTACTCCGATGCAGCGGTCCGTTTGTAGATCTATCCTCCCGATCTTTCTCCTAGACATCATTGTCGTGATAAAAACACTTCACTAATCTAGAACCGCTCGTCGATAACTCGAAATTTGCCTCGCCACCCTAACCTGAGATTTTGATCGTTCAGTTATGCTGCCTTATCCACCTCGAAGGTTGATTAGGGTCGTTTAATGGGGGGTTTTAGTGTCTTGGGATAGTATGAGGGCACCTAGATATCTGGATTTTCCATCAGTAGTGTTTTTTTTGCAGGGCCTCGATGGTGATGCTGGATAGTACACATGATTTTGTTCTAGTTCTCCAGATAAGTGGCTTGATGGAATGGAAATGAAAATGGAAACACTGACTCTCACGATGCTGCAAAACCCATGCCAGCCGGTCTTGAGAACCCCATTTCCATGGAACGCTAAAGGACAGGTTACTGTTTTTGGTGCCTAAATGTAATTGGCCGCGGAGACCTCATGTCATGGTGATGGATATGTCCAGTATCCGGCCGCCACTAATCAGATCTCACGAGGCAACAGGATATCAACAAGATCAACAGCTTTTTTCTGGACTGTAGGCTTGCGGGACGGAGCGGCGGTAGGAGATCTATAAGGGGACCGTAGTACCATCCTCCACCATACCTCAATGCCAGGGTCCTGGTCATGAAAATGTACGGTGGTGGTGATGATGATGGTGGGAACGAGACTACTTGAGTAGCTACCCAGAGGCCCAGGCTCGTCGCTCGCATTGTACATGTGCACTAAGTCCAAATTAATGCCAGGCTCGTCGGGTGTTTGTCACTTTCCCGGGCTCGTGGTGGTTTATATGAGAATCCGGGCCATTAATTGACTACCCAGGCACGAGTCCGGGCTCGTCGCGACTTGCCTGAATCCCTCAGCCCGCACACAATTAGGGTTGGGCGCGAGTCACCTCGAGTCGAACTCTGAGATGGAGCTCGAGTTAATTCGGTAGGATCGAGCCTAGACTCGAGCTCTCAAGAGTCAAATGCATATGCATTTTCCAGGGGAGCGAAGTCCGTCTAATTGGCCCTAAAATCGTGAGACTATACCGTACCATTGGCGAAACGACGCAAATAAGTATGTAAACAAATGTAGTGCATGGCTAGTGGCCGGATCTACCTCAGACTTGTCTCGTATCCAGACTGCGAGATAAATTTTGCGCTTGCGACTGAGGCTAGAAATCTGGGTATGAGGAAAACCAGTCCACATAATTCCGAGATTTCGTACATATCACGGATTGATCGGCCACCGAAACACCCTAAATAAGCATCCTGCAAAAGATCAAATCAAGGCTCAGGCTTATTGGTTTTTCTGCTCGAGCCAAACCTCACTTTTGCAGCTCGACTCGGGCCGACTCACGCTCATCACTACGTGACACAACCTCGAGTTGGAACTAATTGCAAAGACTCTAGTACTGCACAACATCACAAGTGTTTCAGTGAATTCAAAACACATGCAAAAATAATTAACGGCCCAACTGAGCCTCTATTGATGTATAAGATCGCGAATCAAAATGAAATCCCTTAGACAAAGGTCTGAACGCATTCCTCCAATTCGCAAACAACCTTCTTATAGAAAACGTCCTGCATCGCCGGATCATCCAGATCCCTTTCATCAATTCCAAAATTGCATTCAAGGCACCTTTGGACCACCCTCGCATATCTACCTCCCATCTCAGCCGAAAGCAACTTTGACAACTTCTTTGCTCCGCAATACTCTTGAGATAATCCCACTGCATTTTCATGCCACCATAGGTTCGTGCCTCTTCCTCGGCATATAGGTTGTGGAGGCTATCACCATACCCGATTTCGATCAAGGCAACCGCCAGTGAGAAGAGTTGCTCGCTTCGGGCTAGAGACGTCCCGGATTCGGACTGAAAATGTCGGGAGCCTGAGGCCGTCGAGATATGAGGTAACTTGATTGTCTCTTCCCCGATTTGCTGATCGTGGGTTTATGTAATCAAAAAGTTAATATCGTCACTGCGCCAGTTCTCTTTGAACCATGAACTAGAGCTGCACAACATTGAGAAAGCCAGCATATACGCAAGCCCATACCGACGTCCAACCGGCCAAGACAAACTCTTCTTAGCTGAATTCGAATTCACCAACCTTATGACTTCGCCGAGAGACATTCGAGCCGCAAAAGGCGGGTTTTCTGCTTGATACAGAACATGCCGATACGTGTCGACATCCGGAAGGAGGCCGAGATAGGTCATCGCAGATACTGAGACCGAATCCACTCGTAACAGCCCAACAGCCGGACACAATGACGCTACTATCCCAGTCATTATTTGCTGTTGGGACAATTCTGGTTCCTCCGCGACATCGCTTGACTGGAGGTAATCATCCGGTGCTGGTCTTACTTTCTTCAGCTCCAACCCCGCCCTAAGATCAAACCGGACACCGCCTTTGCGTTTTGTTGTAGTTGTTTGTGCAGTTGAACTCTCTTCCGCTGCCTGTGAGGCTCTTTTCATACATCCTCGAGGAAGACTGTGATCGCCGGAAGCTGTCGCAGCCGTCGTTGGACGGATAGTAGCCACCACGGATTTTGCTCTTTCCGGGCGCACAACAAGGCACGTAGAGGGAGCTGTGGTGTTCGATAAAGGTGCAACAAGCAAGCGATATAATCTAACACCATCTACTACATCGTCGGAGGTGGCCCCCGGGCCGGTGGATAATTGGAGATATATGCTGTGGCAATGGCAATTCGTCACAGCTCTCACTGCTTGATAGAGCCGGTTTGAGGCGGCTCGCGCGTCCCGGATGGCAGACAACGGGTCCAAGTTGCAATTGTCCGCCGTTTCGATAGTTTGAGTCGGAGCTCTAAACTCTTTAAGGATAGCGCGCTGCTGGCGGAGATGTATCAGGTCGTTGACTTGGTCGCGGAGGGTCTCTTGCAAAATCTGAAGTTTCGGTTTCCGAATCGACCATGCGACACCTTTCGCCAACGCTTCTGTTTTCGCAACAGCTTTCCTGATACGGGTTTTCGGCGGCGGCGGCGGAAGCGCAGCTTCAGTAGAAGCGTCACCAACTGTAGAAGCATTCCCGACTGTAGATGTATCCCCGACTGTCATATTCTACCACCTAGTGAGCTGGGAACTCGGGGGAAAAGGAAGGTCATTTAACTGACGTTCTCACCTCGGAAAGTTGGCATAAACTTCTTTATCTCAGTTTCTAATTCGTTCAAAGTTAAAGTGATGACGCGAAACGTTCCAAGGCTGGGCTCGAAGCCTTCACCGAGATGGTCACTGAACTTTCGCTGAAATTCACTATCACTCCAACTCGGATGGGCTTTATCCCGCAACATGGCTTTGCCCATCAATGTCGAAATCGCTTCCAAACAGAAAGAGGCATTCATTACTAAGCTTCGTTTTCTGGGTGAGGATTTGGCACCAAAGTCCATGGAACTGGGAAGAAAAACGTTTGGCGTCCGATAATGTGCTCAAGAGCTTGTCGATTCCCTGGTATGCTGGGATGATCGCGGCAGCCGCTCCGAGTGCGAGTCCCGCAACCTCCATATTGGTGTAAGTGGTTGATTGATTCTTGGAATCTCTAGCACGGCACAGGTATTATAAGAGTGCCCCACTCTGTTACCGCGAGTGGTTGCTGCGCCACGCGCGCAATATATTGAACTTCGAATGATGTTCCAGTACGTAGTCTGTCACATATCAGTGGCACCAATCGGCCGCGTCTGCGCTCAGCCTCACCCTCGCACGGTGAACATTGTATAGATAGAGTCCCCGTACTAATTAGCTAGTTATCTTCTTCTATATCACAACGAACAGGAATTCGAAATGGAAACAGACCAAAGGCAAACTTCGCCAGAGTTGGCGTTAGGAGACCGCGTCTCCAAGTGGCTATATGACGGCAATCTCAACGAAGATGGATCCTAAAACGTCACGGACAGAACTTATCGCATCAAGGGCTTTCCAGTCCGCAAGCTTTGGATTATCTGACAACTTATTCTCACCGCAAGAATGCCGATATTCCTCCGAAGCACAACGCCCATCGAGATGGGCCGATATCCGAACTATTACGAAACTGTCAGCAAGCCTGGCGACAAGTCATCGACGAAGCTGCTGCTACCGAACTAAAAGTTATCCGGTGTGAATTAGGGCGCTTTAGCATCTGGGGTGATGGGTTCGAAGCTAGAAATGGAGGGCTGGATGAGGTACTCGATGGTCTTAAAGAGACGGAAGAGACGGTTGTTGTACTTATTGCAAGTATCGCCTGGAAACTCCTGCAACGTAAGTTGGATGGCTCTGCCATTTATTTGTTTTACTAATAGATGCGGCGCCATAGACCTACCACCGTCTGCTGCCCTCAGTCAAGAACTATTCGCATCGTTTGAAAAGGCGAGATATCAGTACTCTGAGGCTCTCAGCGTCACAGAGGACGAAGATTTCGATGGCGAGCTGAACACCATAGCATCTGAATTGACCATTCTAAATGATTGTCTATTTGATTTATCACTCTCATTGGAGAGCATTCAAGTCAACATTGGATATCCAAAACCGGCCAACGTGGATATATACGGTTCTCGGGACGAAGAATCCCCTTACTTCGGCAATGTCAGAGATAAATTCCCTACAGCGTGTACACGCTTGGCTGCAGATCTTGCAAGAATCAACTGGGATCGCCATACGATGATCCGCGACATGCGGACCCGTTGGGAAAACTCCCAGCACGAAGTTCAACTAGAGGAATTGGATGTGCTCGGAGAGGTAGCGACTGTTGGTCTGCCTTCTTGTGCCCATGACAGCGGGTATCAGACTATACTTTCCCCTGCTGTGCATTCTTCGAAACCAAGATCAGCGCCTAGCATCTCATCGTTTGGTGCCACCACTACTGCTGAAGAGGTTGGGCGATCCCGCTACCCACCACCACCAGTAAATCTGGGACCTGAGACCAAACCATTCCTGTACAACATCTGCTACAGAGAGGTGAATCGAATCAATTCAACCCTTCAATGGAGGTATATATTCACGTTATTGGGGGCGGGACGAAGTTTTCGACTGCTAATTTTTGGGTAGAAAGCACGTCATCCGTGATATCAAGCCTTACAGTTGCTCGTTTCCAGATTGCAACACAAGGTTCACTTCATACGGCTCCCGGAAAGACTGGCTCAACCATGAATTTTCTTGCCATCGCTTTTCGATTGAATGGATTTGCATCCAGGGATGCGGCGAGATCTTCAGTGATGAGACACAGTTTTATCTTCACCTCCGCGAAGAACACCAATTAACTCCAACCGAGCTCTGCGAGATCAGTAACAGATGTCACCATCGAAAGGCTCCTCCTCCATCAGCGATAACTACGTGCCCTCTATGCGCAGAAGAAATCCCAGAAACTCGACTCTCCCTACGTCGTCATATTGGTCACCATCTTGAAGAAATTGCTCTTGCCCCCGGAAATATACCAGTCAGGTAATGGAACTGAGGATAGCAGTTCAGGAAGCTCAGATACCGTGGATATTGCGGACAAGTACCCGAACCTCGCCGATGAAAACCCTCCGGACCCGATTGACTTGGTGAATGCGATAAGGCGGGCAGTTTGGCCAGTGTCAAGCTTCTATTGGAACGAGGCGTCGATATTGAAGCGCCAGATTCTTTCGGAAATACAGCATTACGTAGCGCTGCTCTAGGAGGAAATGAGGCTATAGTCCAATTGCTTCTAGATAATGGAGCCAACATTGGGGCAGTCGACATTATCGGGAAGACGGCTTTGCATCTTGCGGCGCGTGCGGGACACGTATGTGTTGTCAAGTTGCTGCTGGAGACGAACTGCGATATTGAGTGTTTGGACAAATATTGTTCGACGGCATTGCACTTCGCAGCCGAACTAGGCCATGACACCGCTGTTCTTTTGCTTTTGGATCGGGGGGCAAATATTCACGCTATAAATTTTGGGGGATATACGGCTTTGGACTTGGTAGCCTACGGGGCGGGTTCCTTACATATTCCTCGTACAGCTATAGAAGGCCACAACACTACCGTGCGTTTGCTTTTGGATCGGGGTGCAGATATTCACGCTCGTTGTACCCAGGGATGGACGGCTTTGCACTTCGCAGTCTACGCAGGCACGAAAGCATTGCCCGGATCCTTTGCCCGGATTCTGTTAGATAGCAATGATTCTCTTGTTAATGTCAAGACTCATAGCCACGAGACCGCACTGGATTTGGCGACTCAGGGCGCGCACGAACACCTTGTCCTCCTACTCCAGGAGAGGGGTGGTGTCAGTTCTCAGAGAGTCAGGATAGCAGCAAAGAAGTGATGAATCATACCGCTCCCTCAGCTTCCTCAGTTCCCACCATTCGTGTAACTACGATCGAACGCAATACCGTCAAAACCGTTTTCACAACCGTCTATCCAAACATTGAACCCATCGGATATTATCCATTTCTGCTAGAAGACCCAGAGTTTGCTATATTCCACACAACCAACAAAAAAGACCTCAACAGGAACCACCGAGAGTCATCAATTGAATCGGATTCAACATCGTCGCAATCGAGTTATAATGAGAATCTAACTGTACATATTTGGGCTGAAACCGCTTGGGTACTAATCCGAGGTTGAAGATGGCCATTGGTGTCAAAGCAGTTGATTACTACGACAGTGTTTTGAACGGAGTGGCAAATGCAAGGGTTGTTTAGTAACGCTTGATTGAGATTGGTTGTGCTATATATTGTCGCTGGACTGGAATGAGATCTGATGGTGTACGTACTAGTTCCAAATTCATACCGCTTTGATTTCAACAAACGACATTCGTTCTGCGTTAAGTTAAAAGGCTTCATTTCATGGTTATTTCCGCCAATATTTTCTTAGTTGTTTAATCAATTTACATTTGGGAGCCAAGTTGTGAGTGGTACGAACAAGAATGACGGATTAGTTCCCAAATAGGTACGTGACTGTACGCATTCGTACAGGCACGTACTTTGGCGTACGTCTATTCTGTTAGCTTTGCTTTCAACATTTGTCCTGCAACATGTTGAAATTCAGTGCGAATGCACTCTACAGTGATGTATTATCAAAGTATATAAGTGCTTGACACCCAGGGTAGGAACTCCCGAGGTGTATTTTCAAAAGGGTGAGATGTCCGGGACGTTCTCGAGCTCAAGCCTGTATCAGTACGACTTTCTTACATCTTTTTCGAACCACAGTTTAGTGTTTGCCTTGACTTCATTTAACGGGGGCATTTGATCGAGGAGGAGACATGTTGCTTTGTTTTCTGTGGATATCATATCGGTTTTCCCATGCGTTGTGATGTATAATAGCAACGAATGGGTGTTGCGATTCGCCAAGTGATATCCGAGTACTTAATTCTGGCGAGTATGGTAGAATATTTCGTCAGAGGGAGATGAGTTGAAGCATGGAGTGCGGTATAAATATATGCGCAAGCTCAAGCTTAAGCACAAAATATCACATTAGTTGGATCATGTGAATACAGCACTAATCGTAGGAAACAAACTAAGAAGATTAGGAAAAGCAGTGTGCAGAGAAGAAAATCTGAGTGCAAAGAAGCAACAGACGGTCATCTCATATCCGCGAAAACTACTCGCTGCAAACAACAATCATCTTAAACATGGTTTCTCCTACAACGCAGCCGCACACCTTCCCCATGTCCTCCCCTCCCCATGCCACTGTCCGTAGTCAACTTCAGCATGAGGTCTTATGCTTTGAACCCAAGCAACAACCTGGCCCAGAAGCCACATCGCGATAAAACCCTGCAATAGGTAGCCACTCATCCCGTTGACCGCAAAATCAGGCATGATATCTCTGAGAAGATCAGCCGCGCCAACCCTGAAATTGGACACGATATCCCTAAGGAGATCAGTACAACGGAAACGCACAGTCCGTCGCCCGAAAGAAAACATACTCGAGAGTTTCTGCGGCAAACGACAGAGTCCCACAGTCGAATTTCGTATCCGCCAACCAAATGATGGAGCCGGTGAGGACTGGGAACGAGACGAAGAGGCTTCGAGGCTTGAGGAATGCGCGGTGCAGAGAACTGGGCTGTCAGCTGGTTGAAGGCGAGGATTGGTGGGGGTGGCTTGCGTGAAGATTGCGGTGTTTGCAGCCGGACGTCGAGGGGTTTTCGGGTGTTTGTGAGTTATTTGCATGTTTAAAAGCGAGCGCGAGGGCGAGGATGTCGCCGCTTTAGATGTTATTGTTGTTGTTGTTGATGGTGGTGTGGTGGTGGTGGTGGTGGTGGTGATGTACGAGAGACTTCGATGTTTGTATTGGAGAGGGTTGTACGAGTACTGTGTGCGTTTCCGTCACTCGGTTCGCATCTTTGGACTTGTCTTTCTCCACCTCCCGACTTCAACCCCAACTACACCTACACACATCCAACCTCCCGCATATCTTGATTTATACCCACAAACACGGAATACTGTGATCGGTCTCAAAATTACTCATGGCCGAGACACAATATTGTACTGCAACCTCGTATCATTCAAAGTGGGATGTCAACTATCTACCGCACCAAACGACGGCCAAAGGGAGATGACTGGTCCCGTAAGAAGGGCACACGAAGAGTAGAATCAGTGATAGGATTTGGAGAAGGCCTAGAGGGAAGTCCATCTTGTGTGAGTAGGCTACACTTAACTCAGGTGCAAGCAGATGCTAACTATTGCTACACATTTTCAGTTTCCTTTTATCGGGGCCGCAACAGCTTTCTATAGCTCCTTGTCACCAACGGCATGCCGACAGTCATCAATTCTGGGAATGAGGAGTCCGAAAAATCACATTGGTTACCGGGCCGGTTTTCGGACGTTTTCAGCTTGAAGGATCGCCTCGAATAACAATGATGTAAGTCTCATGGCCCCGGGCCCAAACGAGTAGTTCTCTCTGAGCACGGAAGTCGTTGGATCGAAGGAAAACCCTAACCTTGACCGAAACAGGGGAATTTCCGCAACCCCTGAACCATCATCTCCCCACACCACGCCACTCACGGCTCCGTGATTCCGGACGTTTCAAGCTTGAGTAACCGGTATGTCGTATACATCTACATTTTTAGAATCCCGTTATATCCCTTCGGCTTTCACCTACTTCCGTGGTGATTGAGGTTTTCTCAACTTCAGCGAAGTGGAAACTTCTAGAGACCGAAATGCGGCACAGCGCTATTCCGACTGAATAGGTTACTGCGAAGAGGTGCAAATTAGACATGTGCACTCCGATGAATTAGACCTGAAGATCGCACTCAAAGTGGGCCGAATTCTACAGATGCGCCGACAATGAAGAAGGATATTTGCTTGTTATTTAAGGGTTCTGAATGCTGACGATACAGAATACACAGATTCCAACGAAGTCACCTGAATTACGCAAGCCGCGACAAGAGCCAAATAATTGGCATCAGATATTACGTTTGGTTGTCGAGACATAGCCACTCAGGACGCGCCTACAACTACGTTCAGGGTTTCATTGTAACTCGCTTAATTGTCTGCACGCCCTAACGGCGATGCCCCGATCGTGACACTCTTCCCCATTGAGCAGAATAGTAAATTAAAGTTGAGTAAGCTCCTTCTGGTTTCAGAATTGGAGACCAATGATAGGTCTGTGGAATTTCGGCCAAAGGGTCTGTGGGATCTTTATCATGGACACCACCCTCTGATCTCCTCTTTCTTCCCTCCCCCTCTCATACTTACCTTCAGTTTCGCTTTTGTGCTGCGGATTTTTGTCTGCGTCCATTCGTTCTTTTGTATCTGTTTTTAGTCAATGGGAATTGCAGATTCAGGATTTGGTTAATTTTTTGGAGGATCTCCTAAGCACGCACCCACGACACGGACACGGTCATCATCATACGAACAGGATCGACAACGGACAAGCTTTTGCACCTTCTCATCTTGAAACACTAGATGCATTCCGGATCCATTCTCTCCGCCCTCCTCTACGGCCTCCTTCCGGCTTCTGGCTTTGCAGCCAGTCACAACCTCCATCGGAGACACCCATATCCCGTGCTAGGTCCGCCTGGAGACGCTGTAGTACCAGTTGTTGGGGCCCCGCCGCCGAACAATGGTATCGTCGATCTCCACCCAACTCCTCCAGCAGCACCAAAAATTGTATACCCGGGCGAGCAGGGGGATTCGTCTTCGGCACCCTCGACAACAAGCGTTGCGAGAGAGACCGTACACACAGGATATACCAGCTCAACATCCACATCCGTTTATACGCCATCCTCTACCTCTTATTCATCCCATCATGCACAGTCCACCAAAGCCCCAAAATCCAAATCCAAATCCAAATCCGAATCCGAATCGAAAACCAAAACCGAATCAAAACACAAACACAAAATTTCGTCAGCACCGACTACTTTTGCAACCCTTCATCCCTCGTCGTCATCAGCATGGAATGTAACAACAACATCATCATCCAGCATCCAGTACTCACCCACCTCTACAGCGGCAGCCAGTACCACGTCAATGGTGTTTACGGGCGGTTTGAAGGATCCAACGTTGGATCAGCCGTGTTTTAACGCGTCGTGTCACAACCCCAGTAGCGATATGAACTACCGTGTGACAATCAACGTTGACAACGGTAGTAGTGGTGCCACTGCCGGCGGGGGTGTAGAGCACCCGCTTCAGGGCTCTGCGACACAGATTGGCATGGGAAGGTGGGGGTTTTTGATAGCGGTGGGCGTTGCGGTCGTGGCAGGATTGTAGATGTAAAAAGGAGTAGGTGGATTTGAGTTTATTTTATGTGTTCAGCATTTCAGCGAGGATTTGGGATCGTTCCTTTGGCATTTTTCTTTCAAGCCTCTCTCCGTTTATTTGCGTGGCAAGAGATTGGATGTATCTATAGGTTTGTAATCTGCCGCGCCGCCTCTTTGTTTTCATTTTTTCTTTAATTTTGGCATGAGGTTTCTTTGTGTGCGTGTGCCCGTGTGTGTGTGTGTATATGAAAGAGGAATTAGATTTAGAGGTCTGAATGTGGTCCTAACTTGCCGCTGCAAAAGTATTTCGAGAAATTCTCCGCCCCTGACTAACGATAGCCTTCTCCCACACAGAACTGTGGGGGTGAGGGCGGACCACCGCAAAACACGAGCCAAGGTGATCGCCAACTGGGATACACACATGTACTTCGCTTCCAGAATCGAATAACATGTGCATGGCCAGTGCTTCCGAGAAATGGATCGATTGTCCGTAATTCTGTCGGTCTCATAGAGTCAGTATACTCGGGCCGATATGGGAACCAAAACTCACGAGTGAAGACTTGCTGGGGTCCGAAATAGGTATTCGCTCTGGAATTACCGGTTCCATAATTAGCCCCGACAGAATGGCATGATCCGACCGGTTCTGCATAAATCCATGTTCCATCCAAGGAACGCCACAGCCTGCGGTGTCAGCCAGGATTGGGATAACATCCAAATTTGCAATCTGATGGTTCCCTCCAAGATTAAGCGTGAGTGTGTGGATGGAAATACTGTAAATGCCATGTCGTAAATAAGAGAACCGTCTGTAGGGCAAAAATATGGGAGATATGGGGATGCGGATTGTTGGTCCGCAGTGTGTTTTTGGAACCCGAGACCCGACATGTCGGCTAAATCCGAGACAACGGGTGGAACTCGAGGGAAAAACTCTTGGGATGACAGAAGTAAACGAATCAGGGTGCTTATCTAGGTAGTTTTAGGGAGTTTGAAGAGGTTATGACAGTCTAGCGGTATGTTTGTAGCCGGAAAAAGTGATGAGACGTGCCGAAATCACAATATCTAGCGAACTAACAACTTTGTGATTGACTTGGCCTTCTTGGTGGGATTTCGCATTGATGGGCACTCTTGGCTTCTGATTTTTCATTGCTTTCATAGCTGTTTGACGGCATGCCGGCAGATGCCTCATTATCTGCTTCCGGTGTCAATAGCGTGGAGGGACCGCCGCATATAGGGCCGTAGTTTATCCGGGGCCTAACAAATATATTCCTGTCAACATCGGATGTCAAGTTGGACGGAATTGAAGTGTGTTGAACATATGACTATGGCACTATAACAGTATATGATCAATTGAGCCTCTGCTAGATCGAGTTCACTGGTGGAGTCGGCGGGTTGGTACAGGAACCCTGAACCCTGAGCCCTGGGTTGGTAATAAATCCTCGTCTTGGTATAGCCGTATTTGGGTATCTAATCACAGAACTTTTTCAAAGGGATATATTTCTGTAGGTGGCTATTTTCGCTGGCGCATAGCCTCCTTGGATCCAAAGCAGTTGACGCGTCTATGGAATAGGTCATTTCTATATGTATACAGTCGTTTGATTTAATATTACAGGTTCTAGCAGCCTAGGAGATCAACCTACTTTACCAGCAATCCATCTAACACACCCTCTACTCTCTCCGCCTTAACCTTCCCTCCTAAGGTCCTCATTACCTTTCCTACGACAAACCCTCTCAACCCCTTCCGTTTCTTCTCACTCCCCTTCTTCTCATCACCCTTCAACTCCAGCAATTGCTTAACCACATTCTTCCCCTCCTCCGTCTCCAGCACCTCCTTCACCACGGCCTCAAGCTTTGCATCACTCATCAACGTCACGCCCAGGTTTTCCTTCGCCACAATTTTGCTCGGGATGCTGGTCTCGGTGAATAAACGTGGCAGCAGCGCTTTCGCAGTAGGACCTGTAATCTTGCCGCTGACGATCAGGGAGACAAGATCGGCAAGACGGTAGGCTTCGACTGGGTTCTTGGCCCAACTGAGTTCGCGTGTGGTGAGCAGACCACCGAGTTCGTGTATGACCCAGTTTCCAACAACTTTCCCCACCGCGGGAGTAGCAGGCACAACCAGGGATACAACCTTTTTATAGAACGCCACAACGCTGTCAGGCTGGCCGCTTCGTCCCTCGTCCCAGAGTAATAGTGTGCGAGCGTCTTTGGCAGATAGCCCGTACGCGGGGGAGCTGAGTTCTTCGATGATCTGGTCGGGTAGCAAGGGCATGGTCACTTTGACCATTTCAAGCAAGTCCGGGGCTAACACGACCGCGGGGAGATCGGGCTCTGGCATGTATCGGTAATCTACCTCGCCTTCTTTCCCACGGAGTCTTCGTGTGGTGGAGTTTTCTGCATCCCAGCCTCTCGTCTCGCCCTGTACTTCTCCTCCCGCTTCAACAATTCCGATCTGCCGCGTCGCCTCAGCGGTGATGGCGTCCGTGACCGCCTTGAACGACGAGAGGTTCTTGATTTCGCAGCGCTGACCCAATGCCGTGTCGCCTCGCCGCCGGGTTGAGACGTTAACGTCAGCGCGTAGTCCACCCCATTCCATTCCCAAAACGCACGCGTCAACGGCCCTGAGCACAGCCTGGATCTTTGCGAGCACTTTCCCGGCGGTCTCGGCGGCGTCGAGCGGGAACGGATCCGTGATGATCTCCACCAGCGGTGCACCCACCCTGTTCAAATCCACGAGCGAGTTCGGTGGCGCAGCAATCGTTTTCCCAGTGTCCTGCTCAATCTGTACCTGGCGGATCTTCAGCTCTAGCTGGGACGTGACACCGTCGTTCTCGGGAGTGAGAACGAGCCTCCCATCGCGCGCGAGCGGCTGGTAAAACTGTGTGATCTGGTACCCCGCGGGTTGGTCCCAGTAGAAATAGTGTTTACGATCGAAACGTGACAGTCGGGAGGGGGTGCATTGGAGTGCGAGGGCGGCGCGGAGCGCAGGGAGGAGGATAGTGGGGTTTAACGTGGGTTGAGTTCCTGGGAGTGCGGCGTCGATGAGGGAGATGTGGGAGTTTGGTGGTGCAGTGGTAGAGGTTTTGGCATCTGGGACGGAGGCGGTTGGTTAGATGGTTCACGGAAAGAGGGAGGGGTGGGGAAGTGGTAGGGAAGTGGTAGGGAAGTGGTAGGGAAGTGGTAGGGAAGTGGTAGGGAAGTGGTAGGGAAGTGGTAGGGAAGTGGTAGGGAAGTGGTACAGGAGAAGAGTTTGCGGACGGTGTTAAGCTGCGCGTGAACTTCGAGGCCGCAGGTTACCTCCCATGGACTGGAAGGCGAGAAGGAGAACGCGGAGGAGGAGGCTTTGTGACGTTCTTTGAGGGCGCGTTTCTGCGATTTTTGAAAGTCGGCGGTGATGGGGATTGTGTTATCCGGGGTTTCAGAGGTAGTCGTGGACAGGTGACGGAATAGGGTTATCGGGGGTCGCCGTTTGTGTGGAAGGCATTGGTGACATAACAAGGAGAATGTCGGTGGTTGTAATCGTGTTAGTGGAGGCATTGAGGCGGGAGATGGGGCGACGTTGTTTCAAGGTTTGGTGGTTGTGACATATTCGCTTGCTGCGTAGCCATCATACTGGATTGACACAATCTCAGGCCATACTAAGTATTTTATGCACGCCTGAAAGTATACACCCAAAGTACTTAATGTACCTATGGTACTCATTGTGAAGCATATTTATATATGGGACATGTAAATTACTGCAGTGACCGCTGAAATCACCATTTGATCCGCTGCCTTGCAATAATAATATTAATCGGTTCAATTCTGACTACATAGGTGCGATTATGACAGTGCTATCTTTTCCCCTGTACCGTACTTCATACTTCTTCACTGGTTCGGGACCAATATGCTGTTTCAGCCTTGCGGGCGCATATGCAAGCCATTTGTGGACGGGGTCGGTAGGGACAATAGTATTATCAGCCAATCACAACGCATCATGGCATAGGGAAAACGAGCGTAGTTATAAGGCAGCAAGCGAACGATGTAACGAGCCATTGCTCCCCCTTGCGCTCGTCGGAAACGTCACGTCACCGTCAAAATGGAACCCGACATGTCCTCAGCCCAGCACCAAAACGTCTATTTCCCCACTGTTGCAGACTTTGAGGACCTCATGCCAGGGGAGACACTACCGATTGAGTTAGGAAGCCACTACGGTCGCACAGATCCTGGTGGGGTAAGTCACGTTCGAATAATTGTTACACAAACGTTTGGAATTCCCCAGCTAACCTTACTAGGAATTGGATACAACCTTGGAATTTTTCAATTACAGCAACCATGCTTTTGACGAGCCATTCCAACATTCAGAGTTAGACCTGTCAATTGCTGACCTGATGGACCAATATGTGAGTTGACGAGGAAGACGACTTCAAGAAATTTCAAATGAGTGCTGACTTTTTCTTATATGTAGAACTGCATAAGAACCAACAATTTTAATATCAATGGTATGGTCACTGCGGGGAGAAATGATCAGGACCCGACACCCTCTGTGAGAAATATCAGCCCAATCAACTGGGTATCAAGGCTTACTTATGTACTCATCTAGCTTTCCTTGTTGGATCAGGTAGTTCATCCAGAGTCGCCTCCGATGCTCGAAAGATATCTTTCCGATTCATCCGAGGATGAGAGCGCCGACATAAACGATATTAAGACCGCTGCGAAGGTTACGAGACCGAACTTCGAAACACAAACATTTGGTCCTAGTCCTACTGCGGCTATTCGTACGCCTCTGGAAATTCCTATCCGCGGTCCCCATAGTCGACCTGGATCCGTTGATGGCATATCCGTCGGATCTGGGGGTGGTATATCCGTTGGATCCGGCATATCCGCCGCCAGCGGAGGGTCTGTTGGGTCTTTTATCTCCCTCTCCGGACGAAGAAAGTCTATTTTGCGCTTTCAACCTCGAAATCAAGGTCCTGAAACCAGGAAACCTCACCCATACCTCGCGCAGTCCCCGTTTCTAGATTATGATCGGAGCGTCGAGGCAGAAGAGTATAGTTTAGCTCAATGCGACACCGGGGACCAGCTCGCGTACGAATGTACTTTCTGTCTGGCCAAATTCAAAACTCAAGGCAATTGGGCCCGCCACGAGGAAAGCATTCATTTGGTATTAAACAAGTGGATATGTGCACCCGAGGGCTATATGGACCCAGTGACTGGAAATTGTGTGTACTGCAATCACATCCACGAAGCCGTTGGTTGGACGAACTGCAATAGAACCTGCGCTGCGAAAGATATTGAGGCTCGGACTTTCTGCCGAAAGGGCCATTTGCAACAGCATTTGAAAGGTGTGCACTATACGGGATGGCGTGATGTCTTTAACAACTGGCAGCAAAGATTCTCTCCTCCTGAGACATCGCGCTGCGGTTTCTGTGACAGAAATTTCGATAGTTGGCACGTAAGGAAAAAAACATATTGGGGCTCACTTCCGCGAAGGCAAAACAATGAAACAGTGGGATGGGGACTGGGGATTTTCTAAGGACTGGATGGAGCGTTTGGATGGAGCTATACTACCTAGAGAGAGATCGGAAACCAGGTTTACGGAAGACGACGACAAAGAACTCCTCAGACTTCGTGATGTCCACCGATATAGTTATGCTACTATTGGGTATCGGTTTTCCCAAGCGGGTGGTGGTAGGTTTGAGGTTGATGACCTCGTGTCGCGATACAAGCATCTCAAGAAGTTGCGAGAAGTGAATTTGCAAGCATCAAGGGAAGCATTCGCGAGGAAGATTGAATCTTGGAAACTTCAGAGGACGACTTTATCTGGCATACCAACAAAACCTATTGTGCCGACACCACCAGTTTCAGACGCCCCAAACAAAGCGGGACCTAGGTCTAGAGAAGAGCGCTTGCAAGCAAAAAAAGAAGCATTGAAGAAGAAGATAGAGTCTTTGAACCTTCAGAAGGCGACTTCATCTGACATACCGACGACACCTATGTCGAGTACGCCGGTGAATGAGGCTCACCCAAAACCTATTGTGCCAAAACCATCAGTCTCAGACGCCCAAAACAAACTAGACTTCCTGAGCCCCCAGGCACCCATTCCAGGGTGGTTGATATCGCGGCTCAAACCTGATCACGGTAATAAAGAGGATATTTCTAAAGACACCTACAAAAGAAAACGACATAAGATTTGTACAAAGCCAACCGACGCTCCACATACACCTGGCGAGTTGATATCGCAACACACGCGCAACATCGACGACGATGGGGGGATTCCTGTCAATTCAAGCCGAAAGAAACAGCGGTTGAATCATCGATTACCCGTTGTCGACATACAGCAGACACCAGCACCAGGCTCCTCGGGATCTAATTCAACGGGTTAACTTTCTACGGGATCGCGATCGATATCGGTAATGCAATGTGATAACCTTTACATTATGTTTGGATTATCCTCCGATTTGCGATTTGGGGAGGGATAGCGGAGAAGTGGAAAGGAATGTTTAGGAAAGAGAAATTTAGTGTGAGTGTTAGGATGGAGTTGGCTGCGGAGTAGAGCGGGCGCGCGGCGTATGTGGAACTCTCTTTCAATATCAATATCGGGCATGCCAAGGCTTGTGTTTTTCATCTGTCCTATTTTCACCTGATGTCTTTGGTTTCCTTCCTTCCGTGTTTTCTTTCAAATTCCGGCATAGAGCGAGACGGCTTTTTCGATGTCTTTTGTCCTCGGGATTTAACTGGGCATCCTGTTTTGTTGCAACAGCTTGTGTATGACCGAGTGATACCTGTGAATAGTCTCGAGTGTTGTAAAATAACTGCGCTATAGGAATCGTTCCATCTGCGGAATTCTGCGTACACGTGATACCCTCACCCGTGGACAAGGTGCCGTGGAAAGACCTTGGAAGTGTCTTGGGCTCCAAGTGACCCAAATTCCCGGGCGGCCCAAATTCTCCAAGGCCCAGAGTACCAGGGGCCGGTAGATGTATGTACTCTATTCTGCTGCGGAATCTCGCGCTTGTGATCTGGGTGATCTCCCAATAGACTACGTCAACTACGTAGTACTAGTATCTGCACATCACAATTCAAACGGACAAACAATGCGATGGAAACCCTGACATTTCCGAAAACTTTCTTCTGGCCGTTTGGAGGCTTAACGGCCTAAGTTCGGCCCCGATGAGGGTGTGTATGTAGAGTATTAGTGGGTTTTTATCTTGATGTGGGTGTGAATAGCCCGATTTGCAAATTTGTGGACTGTGCACATGGGAAGAATCATCTCATCCATGGATTGGACGCCCTGTCTGTGAATGGGCTGAATCTGTGTATGGGGTATATATACCAGGCCTTCTCTAATTTCGGCAGAAGGCAGAAATTCTTGTCGTTCCATTGGCAGGTGTATCCAGAATGAACTTCTTTTGACTCCTGAATTTTGATTCCGGGGAACAATCGGGAGTTACGAGAGCTGACTGTGGGAACTATAACTAACTCCCTCAATCGATATGATGCCTACCTGTAGCTGGCATGCGGTGTCAGAAGTCTTGATCGTTCAGAATCGTTCTTGTTGAAAAGCTTCCAGATTAGTCTCGGAGTTTTCAGCGTTGCTCTCGGATGCTCGTATTCCGAGATCCACTTCAAGTCGATTGGGCTGAACCCTGAACTCGCGCGTGCCACTGGTACTCCCACACTACTTAGTATGCATATGCATGCCTTGGCTGAGCGCTTGGTATGCGGGGCAAGGAAAAAAGTACTCTCCTACCCCCCTATACTTGTATGTACTTGGGTACAAGGGTATTTGGGGCGCGGTGACACAGGGCAAAGAGCGCCCGACTTTTTTCCCCCCATACAATGAGAAATGCCAAGAACCTCATCATTCACTCCACAACAAATATTTTTCTGAGAAAATTTCATAGAACCTTCTCTGGTAACCTATTCTAACTTGCTGCTCTTTTAGAATTTCTCTCTATTGTTGTGGTGGAGGAGTTGAATTTCCGCATTTTATGGGCGCGCCCGACTTTTGGCACCCTCCGAGTACAGTACCAAACGTTCTGTCTGGTGGCAGAGACTAGCTTGTAACGGAAATTATTCACCATGGAATTTCTGGCTTGAGTAAGTTTCAGCCGCTTCCATATTTTGGTTCGAACGTTCTAATGCCGGTCCTAGCCGTTCACGTTTTTCCTAGGATATACATTTTTGCTCGATCAGGAAATATTCGCATATGGAGGGCGAAATAGAGAGTAGTGCGGGGTTGTTGCATCAACGGCGATATGCGAAAGAACCTGATGTAAAAAACAAATGCAGTTCATCGCGCTCATTCTGTAGAGATGCCATTCATAGGAGGTTAACCACGTCTAAACCTCATGAGTGAGCGCAACAGAATTGAAATAAAAGTATGTATTAACATTATGACCAATATAGAACCAATACCACGGGGAAACCAAACAAAACCACCACCAGGTTCAAAGGAACCGCGAACCCGAGGAGACCACGCTGATCGCCCGCTCCGGCCAAGGGGACAAGCATCACTGGCATCACTCTTCAGGTTTTCGCCCATACGCAAAAAGTCTAGAACGCAAGTCAGCGCTATTCTCAGCCGGTTCATGTGGGGGCAGAGATATGGACGGAAGGGGCCTACTGAGTGCAATAGACGTGGTTGTTTTTGTTGCTAACACAGAGGTAAGCACCACGGCAAACCTGATCCGCTTCTTCTAAGGTCATATTTAACGCCCGGGTGAAAACTTGCATCCCATAGGTATGATAGCCTGTTTCCCCCGCCAGCAAGGCCATTGCACCAGCCTTTTTGAGCTCGGGGTCTTTTGGCCAGGGTCCCAGAGGCAGTTTCTTTTCTATCACCTCGATATCAACAAACCCCGCATTCTTCAAGTCTTCCTTCAGAGTTTCGTGTGGGTAAGCGAGATTACGCTTTGCCATTCCTTCCATGATCAACTCAATATATCGAGTGATCCCAGTAGATTTTGCCAATGTTCCATTATCAGAGCGGACACGCATATCAGCCTCTGAAAGTTCAATGTAGCCACCAGGCTTGGTACACCTACGGACAGTTAGCCCACATCCAGAGCGGCTGAGGGATACTACCTTACCTGTAGGCTTGAGACAGCAACTTCGGCCAATCGCTCACCGCTTGACCGAGGTCACGAGCATGTATGAAGTCGAAATGGTCCTGTCATATGGTGAGCTGAACAGATGTGGCTCGATCGTACTACGATGAATTAAGTACCGAACTGTATGTCCAATCCAGCTCGGCGTCATCAACCTCGAACCTGCAGTTCGGAGGGACCCACGCTGGTTGAATGGGACTAAGCTCTCGGAGTGAGTCTCTGGAATTTTGCTAAAAGAACATCGGCGCCTTATCTACCTCAAATCCAATCCGATCACCTCGGCCATTGGATACTTGTCCGCCATGTCTGGAAGCCGCGAGATCAGTGATTAATCATCGAAAAGTAATTCCGCGGCGGATGTGTACCTATAGCCCAAATCCCTGTTCCGGTACCAACATCGAGTATTCGGTGAGGTTCTGTTAATGGCGCTATATGCAATTCCTTCCCTAGCAGAATATAGAACATCTCGTGCTGCAAATCCAGGCGATCCTGCTCCATCTCGTCCGTAGGATGAGGGTTCTTGTCAGGTCCGAAATAGATATGATAGCGACGTCCTGCAAAGGTCAATGTCGGCGATCGTGCGCTACAATACTAATCAAAAGCTAAGACACACCATTTTCAAACACGTACTCATTGACTGACTCAGACAAACTCGCAGTACTCGTGTCATAACTATGTCTAGACTCAGTATTCTCTTCAACCACAGAAAATGGAGCACTGTACCCAGTGGACAGGTAGTCCTCCGTCAAATCGTCCTCCAGTACTGCTGGATCGACTTCAATTGCCGCTTGAGTGTGAATATATGGGTTAGCCATCCGAAGCACGGATTGATATCTCTACGTGGAGCACTGACAGGTGGGGGGCCATAGAGGGGCTTTATGATGTGAGGTATTACCCCTGTATGCTCTTCAGTGATTGATCCTGGAGAAATCCGTTACACATTGATGTGCTGCATGCTGTGGATTAAATCTACCGAGCCCTAACCCCAATCACGGCTAGTCCCTCACGAAACGATATTAAGCAGTGTTCAGCAATAAGGCTTGCCGCCGCCACCAAATAGCAGAGGTAGCAACTAACCCGTAACTACAGGTGGTTCTAGGATAGTTCAGGTGCAATAGGGCAATTCTCATAGAGAGAAGAATCAGTAGACTCGTCTTCTGTATATGGTTCATGCAAGCGTTAGCGACTTTATCCGGTGTGAACCATATGCCGGGGCGTAATTCGCATTCAATATCTTTGGCTAGTGACTACCCGTTATACCCTCGCGACAAGTACACAAGGCACAAGTCGCCATTATCTTAACCAATCTTGGCATAGGTTTGTTAGATATAGTATGCTCAGAGTGTAGTGCGTCTGAGACTGCAGTTCTGGGCAATTACAAAGGAGATTCCCGTTGGAACTTTGATCACAACATGTCACTCGCAGCTGCAATCGTAATGGATGTTAAACTTAGGAGTTCTAGAGTTGTCTTATCTTATCTTATTGTCTATATACGTGGAGAATGACTTCTCTTATATACCATGATAAGTACGGTGTCATGATGTCAGGCTGAGGCATCGACGTCATGATGCCCTACGCCTTCACAATGCCATAAGCTCCACCATCAGAAGTGGCCGTATGGCCGCACTGTCATGACTAGATGACGTCGGCCTAATATGATATTGTAACAATGGAACTAATCCGAATATCCTTGGGCGGCACGGGTGAAATATACCATTGGGGACGGGTTGATACAAGAATATCTCTAAAAGAAAAAGATGCACAGATCTTGTCTCATTGTACGCGTGCCTAGCTTTTCAAAAGAGGCACGTGTGGAGGAGACAACATATTACAGGCTAGAGCCGTTCAACTCATTCTGAGTTCTGTTCCATTCAATCACTTGCGCGAATAGGAGAGAAAATCATCAGCATTTCTGAATCCACGGAGCACCACCCGCGGTTGGTCATTTTCAGAATTTTCCTGTATTAGGACATGTCGAAGCGGTAACTAGCTGCAGTTGTTTTTTGCGATTATATCCATCGCTGCACGGCTGGGCGTCATTCGCTTGTTGGGCCCATCCGCGGATACTCCTCATCCGCAGATAAGATGGATGTCCCATGAGGTGGCGCTTGGTGAAATCCGTGTATGGGTCGCGTCATACGGGAACCCGCGCACAGGCCCGCATGCGCAGGTTGAATCAAACCCCGCAAATAAACGAGTCTGGGGAAATCTTTCGGCGGTTACCGTATATATGGAGGACAACCATGCGGAGATGCACGCTGGGCTGTTGATGTATGGCGAGCAATCTAATATGCGAGACGGGCCAATTATATTTTGCATCCACTACTTCCTCTATCACATTTCTTTTCAGGGTAAGATTTATATTGCGCGTTTGGTGGTAGGTGCTGCTCTGGATACCATACGTTCGTTTCAGTGAATATCTGGTCAACGAGAGCGGATGGTGGTAATGATATTAATATATCAGTCAATATATTTTGTGGGGATTAACATTTGACCCGTTGACCCGTTCGTGGAATCCGCTGCTAGTGGTGTCCCTATTCGCGGATCCGCCAATCGGACATAACAACTTCACAGCCAATGGATAGACGGATATAGCGCATCTAGATCTGTGTGCACGGCGTTTATAACTAGCTCAATAATTCAGGATTAGAAAGATTTAGGTAAAATTTATAAGATTTATATTTTATCACTTGCAATTTTGGTACTAAATCCTACCTATAGTGAGAATTAAAGTTATACTAGTAGATGAAATCCTGGCCACCATTCTCTCATTGACATAGTACTCGACTTTTACTACTGCATGGTATATTTTTTACCGCTGGTGTAGTTAAGTATCTCGATGAAAGGGTGCCCGTTGAGCTCTTCGGCTGATCAATATCTGGATTCGTCGACGGGCTTATCTTTCGAATTTACAAGCGTTATCTCAGCCTCACTGTTTTAGGCGAGGCCCATTTTTCCATAGAATCCTTAGCGGGGTTAAATTGACACTGGCATAGATAAGCTTTGCTTGAGTAAATGAGTTATGTTCGAATGTTCTGTAAGTTCCACATGCTCAAGAACCGTGAGAATGACATTAACATCGGCTTCGTGCTAGAGAGGGTGATAACCAAATGTGAACGAGACGATCCCGTGACCAGTCTCGTGCCTTCTCGATCGAAAGGGTTCCCGGCATGATCTCTCCACCCTTGAGACCCAGAGTAACGTCTTAATTTGATGGGACCAAGATTAAATCTGTATCGAGGAATATACACTGTTCCAACTACATTACATGACCTACGCCCCATCTTAATGTACTCTAAGTTGTGGGTTCCCCGTCCAAGCCCTTACCGCCTTACCACAAATTACCTTCTCAAGCTTCGGCAGGAAGCAGCGGTACATACTCAATCAACTGCTGTCGTTTGCACCTTCGCTTTAAGATCCCTAACACCTCTTCCCAAAGATATTTCTTACACTACTGCTAGCCGAACATCTGTTGCTGCCAATTAATCAAGGCCAATCTGGTGGTAAATTCTGCAGGTACCAGAGGGCTGACAACCGCCGGTTCGCCATGGTGGAGGTGCCACCTGTTCGAGGGGTCTGGTGCTTCTTCCCCTAGGGTTCTATGCTGCAAGCTTCTTGGCCGAGGGGGAAGCTTGATTCATGCTGTAGCTGTAAAGCTTCGTGAGGGGTTCGATTGATTGCGCTCGACCCTGCCCAAGTCCGGCCAGCGGGCACAATCCAACGACCGACGAAACATCTGGGAATGATAGCACGAATATTTATATGGGCGCGGTTTTAATGCAGATGCATATGTGGAATCCAGAAATCCAGTCAATGACTCTCAATTCGAGTCCCCATTCCCGGAATATCATCATAGCACGTCACTCTAGGTATTGCCCTAGGGCTGTTAGAGCCAAACTCTATTCTCCGCGGTAAACCTTAAGCTTCTTTGCCCCAAAGTCGTGCTCCTGACGTCAACATACCATCTAACAATAACGCCTCCGATTCACATTTACTCTTCACTGTATGCATTCGCAAACAATGTAGCGATAACTACAATGCAGATTTTCAGCACCACCACAGCCACAACAAGTACCAACTTCTCTCTTGTGCTTCCTCTTTATCCTCGACTCGATGACGCTCCACCTCGTCAACCGCGTCCTCTTGTATCGACACCCGCGCATGAAACCCACAAAATTCCACGACCCACCCGGCCTCTCCGCTCCCATCCTCTTCCCACCTCCGTCCACTCCGCACCGCTACCTCGACCGCAAAACAAAAAACATCGACTCCAGATACACCTTCATCAAAGTACTCGGACTGGGTCGCGAGGGAAGCGCATCGATCTACCACGACTCCCTTCGCGGCAAAAACGTCGTCATAAAAGAATTTTTCCCAGGCGTCCGTAAAAACCCGCTTCCGGCCCACCTGCAACAACTCGGCGGAGACGGAAAATGGCCGGCCGAGATCCCGGTAACGCTGTACTTTGCGAATGCTAATGCCCCCGGAGAATTTGAGACTGGGAGAGAGGAAAGGAGGGGAAAGAGTGGGTTTGTTTATGCGATGGATTACTTCTGGGTTGATGGCTGGATGGGAGGAAGTGAGTGGAGGCTTGTGACGCCGTTTTTAAGGTTCGGAACACTTGAGACTTTGGCTGAGCTATTGAAACACCGTGGAATGTCGCCGAGTAAGTTGGATATGGTTTATAGGAGGAGGTTTAGAGGCGCTTTGGTGGCGTTGAGGGAGATGCATCGGGCTGGTTATGTATGTGCACATACTTCTGAGAAAGATAATGGCTAAGGGTGGAGACAGACGCATGATGATGTGAAGATGGATAATATCTTCATTTCCGCTACCAATTCGTTTCTATTGGGCGACTTAGGGAATGTCAGGGAGCACAAGCATGCTTACCATGCACGTGAAGATATACATACCGGGGCTACAGACTATAGGCAGGGCGATACGCAGCGCGCGGTTAGAAGCTATCTCTCGTTTCTAAGACTTGCCTGTGGGGAACGGAGATGTTTTGACTCAGAGTTTCATGCGAGACAAAAGGAATGGAGCAGGTTTTATTGGCGGTACAAAGAGACAGGTGCGACTGCTTGCGAGTTGCTTTCTTCGGATCCGTTTTGGGCAGAGGGACAGGGTGCAGATAAGGATTACTGTGATGAGTTTGAGAGGGAAGTTGATGAAATGCGGGAGCAGGTGCGACGATGGAAGGAAGGCGAGGGGGAAAAGCCGGTTTGGTATAGGGAGGAAGATTCGAGGGCTTGGGGAATGGCTAGGGAGAGTAGGAATGTGGAAAACGAGTTGGCATGTGTCTGTTGCGGAGTTATGGAGAGGATTTTGCCCTGGAAGAGAAAGTTGAGCCAGAGTAGCTATTAGCTTGGGCTTCATAGACAATCTTATACGCAGTATTGGCAGTGAAGCTTTGAATATAGTGTAAGAAACTGTGTAGAAGTGTCAAACAGATGAATCGCTCGAAAGCTCGCAAACTAGCAGTCTGGCCGTCAGGTGACTTTGCACTTCGCAAGCTTTACCTCAGTTGTGAGGAGCGAGCTTACGAGCGACGGGAAATCCTGAGCGCGAGAGATTTTAAGCCCAACAAAAGCCTGGTGTTCATTAAAGAGTGCCTACTCGTAACCGGAAGATTCCCCACAACCACTCATAACAAATCACTCGTGATACGAGTGACCCTTGGTGATTTGATCTCTCTTCCGGCTGTAGCCGGCTGTAGCTGGCTGCCTTGTGGTTGGAATAGCAACTCACCTACTGCTCGTAGCCTACATTGGAAACCAAAACACACAAGCGACCGAAAACTGCTCCAGTTTAGAAGTGGATAATCTCTATATCAAACAAGCCTCAGCTACAAAGATGTTCTGAATACGTATCCGTCGAGTAATCCCTGACTTTTGCTTCCTTTTGGTGCAGGCAGCGTGAGTTTAGATGCAGGGGGAACCCGCTGGCTGCCGCATCTGGAGGCTGGTCGCCCCGCCAACGTAACCAGCCGTGTTTGCCTGCGATTGGCTCCTATCTCTTGTCACATGCCAAGAACGCCATTTGTCGAAATATCCCCCACCACCGCACCTAAGTTTCTAGCCCCGCAATCCTCCTCTCTCGAATCCTCTAGTGCAGTGCTGTACGAACGGCAACAGAGCTAACAGTTCATCATTCACTTTTCTACTACCTAAACCACGATCATGTCATCTCCTGAGGCCGCGAATACGGCGGCAACTACTTCAACTAATACCTTTATCTTGCGCTGTGCAAATTCTCCGTCGAAATGTGAAAAGCCCGGTACAAGCGTCTGTTCTGGATGCAATCTGGTCAAGGCACGCCAGGAACCTCTAATCCCAGACCCTGCTTACTTTGGTAACTAATGATGTACGTATTTATTGCGCGCCAAACAGTATTGCAGTCAGGACTGTCAACGCAATCATTGGAAAACGCACAAGAGTTTGTGCAAGTCTCCACTATCCAAAGATAACTGGGACCCCGAATGGTTCACCAGTAACCGAACGCCCGCATTCATGACCAATGATGAAGGGCCTTCGGTGTCGACATGTGGAATGAATAAGTATCTATTGGGTAACATGCCGGCGTTTGATCATATCAAACTTGAACAGAACGAGGGTAATGACTGGGAGAAACCATTGGATCTATGCTTTGCCGGTGAGTGTGCTTCTTGTCCGCTTGTTTTGGTGTTTACGCTGATGCTGGAGAAAAAATACTGTAGCCTCGGGAGACCTTCGTAATATCCTCGTCACTGTTAACAGTCTCCCCTCCAGCTTCAAGAACCGGTGCAACGTCATAATAAACGACCGCGAGATGTACGTTGTACTCCGGAACATGCTCCTGCTTCGGATTCTCTCCGCCTTTCCCCCTACAGAAGCCACCGAAATGGCGCTTCATCTGTGGTATTCGGCGAAACTCCCATCCGATATGTGCAAGAAACTGCGCGAGAACTTCTCAGAAAGCTTCAAGAAGATATCCGTGCATATGGATAAAGACCCTTCTAAACCTGGCGAGACCCTTTTATCAACCTCCTTTAATCTTGGAGAGAAAGCCAAGATGCACTGCGTGCTACCGAGGGCGTACTGGACCGAGTTATTCAGTATGTTAGACTTAAAAATGAGTTCGCAAGAGGCAACAGAGGTTCGCCATCGTATCACTATGAACAAGGATCGCCGCGATTATAGAGAAAGACATCTGAGACTGCTTCCCCCGAATTACCGTGTATCGAAACAGCAGTTCTACGAAGATGGGTTGTTGCTACCTCTCGGTGCGGACCGTAGTGAATTCACCGAAGCTAACTTGTAAGCACCAACGACTATCGGACGACTCCATGATATACTAACGATTGCAGTACTCTATTCGACTCTCACGGGGGCGGCTGGATGCTTAATGACTCCGCAGAACCACTTAACTGCTGGGATATCAAAGCTGTCCTCGCTAACGGAACGGCTCCAAAAAATGACCTTTATGGGCTCCTCTACTTCCACGTATTGCCCCAGCTCGAGAAGTTTGCTGTCCGCCTTCGCACTGAAGATCTTCACTTCACTCTCCTCTCAGTCGATGCCCGTGAAATCTCCCACGCCATTCAAAGCTGCTCTTCCAAACACGGAGTCATCTCTTTCGACCGCATTGACGTTTCCAACCTCTCCGACCGCGGCTATGTTGGCATCCCAGATATTCTACGCCTTATCAGTCCTCTACTTAAACCGCAGCGCGTAAACCCGCACGCCGTACTAATTACTCTGTTCCTGAACTACCATGCCGAAATCGAGCAGTCCAGGCCTCGAGAATACGAAGAAAATATCACCAAGAATATCGATGAAGCGGCGCGATATCTACCAAGGAAGCTTCCCCGTAGCCCCGGTGATCCTTCGCTGTTGAAGATAATCACTGTCCAGGGGTTTTTGAAGGACTCTGGGAGACTGTGGGAGTTGTATCGGAGGGATAGTATGTTTGAAATGGCGGCAGAGCTTTCTGGGATGAAGCAGAGGAAGGTGGGGAAGATTATTGCAACTAATCCGTATCGGTTGAGGAAGGAGGATGGAAAGGAAAAGGTGTTGGAACAGATCGATTTGATGGAAATTTCGGGGTTGAATGGCGCCGAGCGATACGTTGAGTGGGTCAGAAACGATGAGGAGATGTTAGGTGGGGTTATCCGAATCTAGGGATGATCTAGCTTGGAGTAGATCGGTATTCTGATTGGTTAGTTGGTCGAATAAACGAGATGATTTGACTGAACTGTATGCATTTAACTGTAGCTTTGGCGGTTCGTCATATGTACTGTACATCGCCAAGTTCGCTTCTAGGAAATGTCGCGGCAAAAATACTTGCTTTTCTCCCCGCTTGTTGGCGTCCAGCCCATGTTGCTATGAACTAGCGGGGTATAGATCGGTGAATCGTACAATTGCGGATGTTGAATTAAGCTCATTCCCTAAAGACATTCTCCAAGCCGGCTGTCAATATTGTCATCACTGGGGTTTTCGTGGCGAGATTCTGTTTCGAAAATATGATTTTTTGAATCGTTATAAGCACATCCAAACCACAACCACGTATACCTGTCCACGGAAACGGAACCGGTACAGGTAGCCTAAAAACTCGGCCCGGATTCAACTGTAACTGCAACGGGTTGGACAAACGGTAGCCCATTCTTCGCCGATGACCCGGTGGTTTGAAACGGTGTCAATTGCGGAGAAGGATCCGGGGTGCCTCCTGGTGATTTGCGATATGGTTTGTCAGTTGCGGATGGAAATCTCAAGGCCGGGGATATCTCATGCCGTTTCGCCTGGTCTCCTGTGCCGGAATACCCGAATCGGATCTGGACTCTGCGGAATTTGAAGTCTTACAGGGGCCCCCTTTCACTTTCCTTCCCCACGGCCTGCGGATGTTTTATCGTCCAGTTCGTCCCTCGGTCCTGTGTTTGCTATTGTGTTTTTAGCTGGATTAATGGCAATGTCACGAGATACAGGGGACGGGTAGTTCCGCATTTGACATATCGTGGAGCACGGAGATCGGCTGATTTCTGCAGGATACAAAGCAATGATCATCATCCTATGGGTCTCGCGATATCAAATGACGGAAGATAAGCGTGGAACTTTAATAATGCAGTAAGGCGAGCCCGTTTTGTCTGGGTAAGCACATCGGGTAAGTAAGTACTGTACTCTAGGCCTGTTGATGTCGGAATGCAGTCCAGGTTCAGGGACTCGGTCAAATCCGGCGGTATCCAGAGATAGTGTATTGTAGATGATTCGCCGGCACCGTCGAATCGCCGATGAACTTTTCGTTCCATCTCACAACTCTGTGATCGTAGGGCAGAGCTCCACAGGAACATGATATGGTGCCGCTTCCTTGTACCAACGTACGGCCCTGGCAGTGTGGCGCAGCATTGTGACTCTCCCGTTTCCTGTGAGGTGTCGATGAGTTAGGTTGCGCGATTTTGAGACCTTGTTTCTTCGAGCTACAGCTTCAGAAATGGACAAGAAACGATTCTGTCAAGCAAAATCTTTTGAAAGAAGTCTATTAACCGATAATCGGCATCTAGACGCGGGAGAGAATTGGGCAATTCGCAATTGGTCAACACCGTCGTCCAGAGTTGTCGTAAATTTCACCAAGAGTTGTTACGGCATTTAGTGCTCTTTCCTCGTTAAAGAGCATAACGTCGTACCTTCCTCTATCACATCCAGCTTTGATTGTGTCAACGGTACAGGTACTCTATACAGCGGTTTAAATATTCAAACAATCCAAGTCAACTACTCCATCAAAAAATCTGTTACTCTTGGATATTCCTTAAGACAGTTTGCGCCCGGTGGGAACCAACCAACCAAGGATGCACCCTGTGGAGGTGGTGAGATAGGTGGTGAGATAGGTGGTGAGATGGGTTCCCCCGGGAATGGGTAGGTGTCAAACCCGGCTCCAGGTTGGCTGGGTCTACCGCTCTCTGTACCGTCACTTTCTGCTCCAACTCCTTCCTCACATAGCCAATTAGATGTCGTCGTCACGCACTCCCTGACTCTGGGGGATAAAAAAAAGACGGGTATTGGGCACCCGAGTCGCTCGTTTGGGCTGTTGGAAATTCAGAAATCTCCGCTTCATTCTCTCGGAATTAAGCAGTACCGGTATACTCGCCGAGGCGGTTGATGCCGTCGTTGTTGTCAACATCCGTGGCATAAGTAGACGGCGGTTGTTGGATCGGTGGCTGTGTTGATATGCCATCCTATGGTTACCTCGGGTAGCAATTGTAGATTCCACAGGGGTCTTGCTGTGGTTGTTGTACGGTGGTGTGGTGTGGTGTGGTGATGCTGAGGCGTCGGGCCGAAAGAAGAAGAGAGCCCTGCGTTCCGGGCGGCTGGGTCACACGTAAGCTCTTGGCGACCAAACCCAATTTTGGACACTAGATTTTCGTGCTGAGCCTCCTTGTCTCGTCCCTTTCTTCCCCCGCCGCCAGCCAGTCCAGTCCGCCAGTCCGTCAGTCAGTCAATCAGTTCCTCCTCGCGCAATCAATCGTGTCCAGCAACCAGCAACCAGTATCATTCTCCGGTCCTGCATCAGCTTCTGCTCCTGCTCCTTGACACTGTGTTCTGTTGCGCCTCGAGTTTATTCGTGATTCCCATTTGCAATCGCCCGGGTTTCCCTTCCGCCGTCAGCCTTTAACAGAGCTAGTAACAACTTTTCACTTCGCTTTCGACAAACGACAGCTTTCCCTCAAAGCTCCATCACGAGCTTCGTCGGTAATTATCTCGATTTCGATCGATACGCAGCTGCTCTCTTGCTTTCGACGTTGAACACTTTTGCCTGTCTCCCGTTTCTCCCATTCACTTGCGAGGAACGATCACGCAAAAGCCTCACGACCCATCACTTCTTTATCGCCTTTACTTGAGACGATTGTGCCGCTTTTCTCGAAAAAATGGCTTCTTCTGCACCGACTCAGTTTGCATGTATGTGGTTGTCTTTTTTTGCTTATTTGCGGTCGGGAGTCTACCGTCTTCGTTCTATTCGATGGGACGATGGTATGGACGGGCTTGCATATGCTATACTGCATAACTTATGCTGAGGCTGGGCTCGTTGATACCGGTGGCTTCTTACTCATGCCGATCACTTGTTTCAATGGTGTTGGTGGAGTGATTAACATGACGGGATTCTGACGCAATGTGCAACAGACCGGACGCTCAAGACAATCGGAATTGTCGATGCGTATCCGAAATACTCCGACTTGACTGGCTTTGAAAAGTATGTTCCGTGCCCAGGTATAGCAAACCTTGAGTACGGTTAAGACTGACCACCATTACTATGTTAGGCCCGAAGGAAACTCCAGATGTTGCACCTACAGTCCATGTGGGAAGTGGTTTGCGTGGGCTACTCCGGAAGAGTATGGACCGTTGTTACCAACTTAAATGGCTTGTGCTGATACCGAGGTAGCGTGAAGATTTCTGCGACGGATAGTGGGGCAATCCATACTACCCTTCCGGCGGACAATGTACACGAAATAGGATTCTCTCCTCAGGGGAGTTATATCATCACCTGGCAGAGGCCGAGTACGTTTCCCTCCGGTCATTACCTTGGTTCCGTGGTGGGCTAATTCCTTCTCAGCTAAGCAGGAGGACGGAAACGCTTCCAAGAATCTAAAGGTCTGGCAGACGGACACGGCCGAGCACGTTGTAGCATTTGTGCAAAAGAGCCAGACCGGATGGAACTTACAGTACACACATGACGAGAAATACTGCGCCCGCGCCGTCTCGAACGTGATCCAGTTCTACGAGTCGCCCAAGATGGATACGGTGTGGGGACACCTCCGTGTCGAGGGCGTGTCTGATTTCGCATTGAGTCCCGGAAAGAACTACTCCGTTGCTGCGTTTGTGCCTGAGCGCAAGGGACAACCGGCAATGGTCAAGGTCTATCAGATTCCGAACTGGAACGCAGTTCTGTCTCAGAAGAGCTTCTACAAGGCAGACAGGGTGCAGCTTAAATGGAACGATCTAGGAACCGCACTGTTGGTTTTTGCCCAGACTGACGCCGATAAGACGGGAAAGAGCTACTACGGAGAGACGAACTTGTATCTCATGACGGTTGCTGGAAACTACGACTGTCGTGTGCAGCTTGGTGAGCTATCCCGGCCACGTGGCAACAGTCAGATTTTCTAACCCCTGCAGACAAGGAAGGACCCATCCACGATGTCTCTTGGTCCACCGATTCCAAGGAATTTGGTGTGGTGTACGGCTTCATGCCCGCCAAGACCACTATTTTCGATAGTCGGGCAAACATCGTTCATCAACTTCCCTCTGGTCCCCGCAACACCATCCTGTTCTCGCCCCATGCGCGCTTCGTGCTTGTAGCCGGCTTCGGCAACTTGCAGGGACAGATTGACGTTTACGACCGACAGGCGGGGATGCGGAAGATCACGACCATCGAGTCCTCGAACCCCTCCATCTGCGAGTGGTCTCCCGATGGCCGGCACATCCTCACCGCCACTACCTCTCCCCGCCTCCGCGTCGACAACGGCGTGATGATGTGGTACTACACTGGCGAACTGATGTACAAATCCGACATGGAAGAGCTATACCACGTATGCTGGCGGCCCCAACGTGGTATCCCCCTCCCAAACCCACTACCGCCCGCCCCCACCCCCCACACCTCAGCACTCTCCCACGTTGCCACCTCAACCCCAAAAAAGGCAACCGGCGCCTACCGTCCCCCCCACGCGCGCGGCTCCGAAACACCCCTCCACTTCAAACGCGAAGACGAAGGCGGCGCAGCCCACATCTACGCCAATGGCTCCACCGGCCTCAACGGCTTCGGCAGCAAAAACCGCCGCCGTGAAGTCCCCGGCGCCGCCCCCCTAGTCCCCGGCGCCGCCCCCGGCGGCGGCGTCTCCCTCGCCGGAACAGGCGCAGGCGCAGACGAAGAATCAGGCCTCTCCAAAACCGCCCTCAAAAACAAGAAAAAACGCGAAGCGGCGAAAAAGGCCAAACTAGAAGCTGAAGCCGCGGAACGCGAGGGTCGTGAAAAGTCCCTGAACGTCCCAACAGCTCCTAGAAGCTCCTCCCGTAACGGCCAACAACAAAACGGTCGTGGAAGAAGTAAGAGTCGTCCTCCCAAGGATGCGCCAACGGGTCCAAAGAAGATGCTTCAGCAACAACAACAACAACAACAACAACAGCAACAGGACGAAGGACAGGACGATAAGAAAGTCCGTGGATTACTCAAGAAGTTGAGGGCGATTGAGGAGTTGAAACAGCGCCTGGCGAAGGGGGAGAAGTTGGAGGATACGCAGTTGAAGAAGATTAAGACGGAGGATGGAGTTAGGGGGGAGTTGGAGGCATTGGGCGCGAATCCGTAGATGCCT
>MU122111.1:954984-984959 GCA_014904905.1 Wilcoxina mikolae CBS 423.85
CTTCCTCAAATCCACCACATCAAACCCCATATCCTTCACCTCACACACATGTCCCGGTCTCATCGCATCCGTGTATACACTCTCCTCCCCATGGGGATGAAACAATCCCCCCTGTCTACAATTCACAATCGTTTGCACCCCCGGTGGGTCTGTAAGTCTAAATACACCCCATCTATCTTCTCATTAGTGTGGAACACACATCGGGGGGGGGGGGGGGGGGGGGGGGGGGGGGAATTACGAAGGCCGTTTACTGGGCGCACAAACGATCGCCACACTCTCCCTCATCATAAGTTGGTAACCCGCATGTGTATGTAGATCTACACTACTCATGAAACATGTCTGTGTAGGGTGTGTATGGATCCATCCAAGCACCATTAAGTCCTCTTTGTCACAGTATTCGAAGAGTCCTTCTTCGTCTTTTGTGGCGCAGGTATCGCTGGTGGCTTCTTGCTCGGGGATTACGAGGCGGGAGACGAATAAGGCGTTTTGGATTAGGGTGCCGCAGAGGATCCCGCAGGTTTCGAGGTTGGCGGCGGTGTTGGGGTGGGCGATTTGCAGGAAGGTGCTACGCAGGGAGGCGGGAAGGAACATGGTTCGTAAGGCGGTGCCGTCTTCGAGGGTGGCTGGGGTGGAGAATTGTTTTGTGACTGGGGTGGAGGGGGAGGGCGTGTGCGTGTGGGAGGGGCGGTCCGGGACTTTGGGGGGGAGGGCTGGGGGGGATATGGTCGTGTCTAGGTAGTCTGGGAGGGGTTCGGGGTAGGCGTGTTTTGGTGGGCGCGGAGGGGTTGGGTCCCGGTGGTGGTGGAGGGTTATGGGTGGGGCGGTTAGTCGGGTGGGTGAGTGCTGGCGGCGAGGAACAGTTGGGTATGATCCGGTCCAGCGACCGATGCTTGGTTCTTCCCGACGAGATGTGTCTCGTTCGCTTGGATACTCGGGGAAGCCGTCGAAGTCGTAGGCACTGATGGAGTCCCGGTTGTTACTACTGGGGTAGTATGAATGGCGACCTCGGGTTTGTTGCTGCGGTTCTAGGTCCACGCCCATGCTCAGCGCTTTGACGCTCTCGATGAGGGCTTCTTCATCCTCTAATGCCTCGCGTTGCTTCCGCTCCGCCTCTAACTCCTCGCGGAATCCGCCGTTGTAGCTGGCAGAAGGCGGGGATGCGTAGACGATGTGTCTGGGACTGAATGTTGCAGCGGTAGGTGTTGAAATTCTCCTGATCTCTGCACCGGTAGAATCAAGCGGTATCTCCCTCCCGGACTCCAAAGCTGCTAATCTCCTCCTCTCCCGCTTCTGCCGCTCCCGTTTCTCGAATTCTTGCCTCGCAATCTCGAGCGCCAAGTTGCCATCCAGGTCCGTTCGCTGTGCCGACTTCAATGGTGGAGAGAAGGGGCCCTTGAGAGACGAGGCACTCATCCGTTTCGATAGATTCAACGCACCGGGGGTCCCCTGCTTCCGTGACGACAAAGATGACATCGTAGATCCAAGCCGTGACATCGCCGGTTGCTGGAGTTGCTGCTGCTGCTGCTGCTGCCGCGCGGCCTGCTTCGCGGCCTGCCTCTCCACGTACGCATTGTACCTAGCCTCCAGTCGCGGCTTGAGGTGTTCCAGTGTTCGGAGGGCATCTGGGGCTCGTGCGTGTGCTCGTTGTAGGTTGTGGCGGTTTTCGGGGATGTAGCGTTCAGGGTGCGTGGGAAGGTATTGGAGGACAAGCCTGCGAGAATTAGCTAGGGGGCAGAATAGAAGGGGCAAACCTACTCAGTCCAGCGGATGAGGAGGAGATATGCCTGCTGCTCATCGCCTTCCGACAGATAGATGTTCGACTGAGCTGTTAGCACGCAAGCCGGGGGTGCGCGGGGGGGGGGTATCCAAGCGAGTAGCTACCTCTTTGAGCAGGGTATCGGCGGTACGCAGCCAGTAGCGGAGCGGGATCAAAGGGTTGTAGTCGAAGCGGGTGGCTTTTTCTGCGATCTCTTTGATGCTCAGCGGCGGGGCGGTGTTGGAGGTTGAAGACGAGTGCGAGTTGGGGTTGGAGGACGTGTAGTCAAATTCCATGGTGGGCGTTTGTTGGAATCGTGGTGCGTCGTGCGTCGCGGGGTACCTGGTTGCGGGGTGTTTTTTGGAGGACGAGAGATGCACCGCAGCTCGGGGGGAGATGGGAGTCGGGGGGCAGAACAGAGAATGGCGCCTTTCAACGAGAACAGCTTTCTAGCGACCGTGCTTCTTGGTAGAGTACATGAGCGGCGAGTTGCGTGGTGGATGTTGGCTGTTGGGATGTTGGCAGAGTGCTGCTGCTCATCAGCCAGCCCAGCCAATTAGACCTCACGACGCGACAAACGCCAAGCACCCGGCATGCCCCCCCTCCCCCTTCGGTCGCCATCGCCAACAAGTGGCTCCGATCCTCCTCCTCGGCCCGGCTGCAAAAAAATAATTCCACGCGCCGATTCGAGGTTCCACAAGCGCCCCAACTTTTTTTCAACGTCGTCCATCTGCCTCGCCACCACTCCTCCACCCCCCAAATGCCACCATGTCAAGCGCACAACTCTTCCGCAACGCATTAAAAGCAAATCTCGAAGCCGCCCGCATCTGCGCCAGCCCTTCGCGGAAAGTCGGGATGTTGAAGAAAGTCGACATCATCAACCCCAGGCTCTGCGGTACATCCCGCCTCCCCACCCCTCCCTAGTCCTCATTGCTCATTGTCCCAGATAGGGCTCTCGACAAGCTCGCCCTCGAGGATGACTACACCAACACCAACATCATCGACATGAACCCGGGGCTGGGCGTGTTCTCGCAGACCCTCCACGACCGCCTCAAGCCCCGCTCCCACATCCTCCTCGAGCCAGACGAACGCTACCACGAGCGCCTCGCCTCCCTCCGCGCCGACTACCCTAAAATGACCCTGGTAGACCTCGACGGGTATAATTGGGACACCTACAACTCACTCTTCGGCACGGGACCATTTAAACAACCCGCCTTCTCAGAGAACTACATCCCACCCTCTGTCCAAACCCTCCCAGTAGAATCCGGCATCAACCGCGACCTCCTCTTCGTCGGGAACCTAACCCGCCTCTCAGACGCCCGCCGCGTCGTCTCCCAACTCCTACAAACCTGCTACCTCCACTCCTGGGTCCAACTCTTTGGCCGCGTCCGCTTCATCCTCTGGATGCATGGAGACGATAAAGAACGTCTCCTCCCTGCGCAACTCCAAGCGCGTGCTCGCCCCTCCGTCATCGCCGACGGCTGCTGCTCCCTCACCGAAGTCGCCTCCTCCGGCGGTGTCCGTATCGGCCGAGGATTCCAAGCCTCAGCCTTAGGACGCGCTGAATCCCGTAAAACAATAGCGAAACGTCCCGACAGCGCCGACGGCCGGCTAAGACTAAAAGTCCAAAAGGACGTCGACAAGCTCAATAAATGGTACGCCTACAAAGCCGCTCGCTCAGCAACCGCCGTAAAAACACATCAGAAAGTCGTGGAACTAGAAGGCATTACGGCCACTGCTATACGCTCCTACCTCGCGCACAGAAACCATGAAGTCTACACCATAGACTCCTACGCCGACGTCCCACTCGACGAACTCCTCCGCCGCTTCAAAGAAACTGAAGACGTCCCTCCCCCTCCCCCTCTACATGACCTCACAAAAGATATCACCCCAGAACAACGCGACGCTTTCGCTGAATTCGAGGAAGAATATCTCATCCCCGGCACCGGCGCAATCGCACACGCAAAATCGGTAGAAGACGAACAGTTCGCACGTGCCCTCGCCCCCCCGCTCCTTCAAGCCTGGGAAGAAAGAAATAATAACCCCGTCACTATCGAACAAACAAAAGACGTATACCCGTCCCGTCCAATCACGCTCATAGACTTCCAGCCGAAATTGGTCCCGGAATACTTTAGACATGATGACCCGGAGGTGCTCAATAAACGATACTTAACGTTCGATTGGATCACGAGGTGTCTTTTTACCCTGAGGGCCCAGAGTGTAAAAATTGCGTTGAAGAGTTTGGTACCTGGGGGAGAGTATTTACTTGATGAGATCCCCGAGGGAAAGGGCAAGGAGTTGGGGAGAAAGAGGGTTAGGTGTTTGAGTGTGGACGAGTTGATTATGTTGGCGCAGGCGTGGGATGTGTGGCCGTTTAAGCCGGAGGATTCGGAGTGGGGGGGGTATTCGAGGGATACGACGGGGGAGGAGAAGATTTAGATGGGGAGATTGAAGGGGGGGGGGGTGTAGTTAGAGGGGTGGTGGATGGATGTAGAATATGGATGTATAGTATGGATGGATGTATAGAGATTCTCCGAAATTAAGTTTATAGTATGTATTCTGGGAAAACATCATAGAAATAAATGATAGAATGGAAAATGGGTTGTGATTCTGGGTCTCGTATGGTAAACTGTGATATCATGTTGTTTAAGAAGCGTCCTTATCCCATAGCGCTATTCCCTTCACTGGTATTCTATGCCGGATAGGGCCTCAGCCTAAAGATCTTCTACACTATGAGGAGGGCCCGGGTTGAGTGATATCAAAAGCATGCCACACGCAGAACTTAGTTACAGTCACTTGCATTCGGTAGACGGTGTGAGATCACGATGATCGGAGGTCCGATGGGCCAATGATATCAGCACACACTCTAAAACCTGTAGTTTCAGTCTAGTGTGTTGAGACTTTATCTATTCAGCACATATTACCAGTCGAGGGGATTTCCGTACCATCAGTGATCCTTGCGGTTCGCGAAATTTCCAGTCCATCTCACGAACGGACGAGCGTTTGCAAACCATCTTCCATACGTGACCTTACTACTAGTAGTTTCTTTCATTTGCGTTCAAAAGACTCCATAACTAGCTCGCCTTCACAGCACACATCTTTCTCTAGAATGGTGCTACTGGGTGTTGGAAGTAGACCAAACACACGCAGTTACTCGAGGGATTAAGATTATCATTTCATAGTTCAGCCGGCTAATATAATAATTGCAGCTTCGAGCTACAGCTGGCTGGTTCACAAAGTTGACTTATTCAGGAAGCAGCTGCCAGCTTGTTTGCGAATTATTCGCAAAGATTACTTCGCAGTTCAGTCGGAATATATGTTCCGTACCAGCGGCGACCCTCACAGTTCGCAACATTTACTGTCCATCTCACAAACGGGCGAGCGTTTGTAAACCGTCTCCCATCCACGATCATACTAGTTTCTTCTACGTAATGACCTACTTAGTAGGTACTCTACAGAGCTCCACAAACCTGCTGTTGGGTGCGTGGAGCGGGCTGGTACTGTGAAGTTGACAATCTCTCTAACCATTGTAATTTTTTTTCGAAATCTCGTTCTCTCTATACCTTAAATTTTTTCTACACTACCCTTATCATTGGAATGTAGACAGGGTGCCCGATGGACACCCTATCTGCAGATGGGACAATTCCGCGTATGGGATGCAACAGAGGCACTGCCAAACAATGGGGCAGTATTCTGCGATTGCAAGCTATCACCATCCTCGCGGGTCGTGGATTGGTTTCCAGGTCACAGATGGGCTTTCGAGATGCGAACCGTCTCCAGGTTGCGATTCGGCACACTCCAGGTCGCGAGTGGCCATGGGTTGCGTACCGTACGGAACATATATAGAGAGTTCTTGTCACAGTCCTACGGCATGCATCCTTATATATAGGCTAAACTGTCGGGTTTTCTCCATACTATGTCAACCAGCAGTTCTCCGGGAGCTCATTCTAGGGTCTCAAATCCGCGTCTCTAATTCACGTATAAATAATGACTTAAATCCATGGGTATAAACCCCCATTCATTTATCCACGGGCAGGAGACGGTGCTGAATGGTTATAACTGTATTTAGATTTCATTGTACTATGTAGTTATCAATCATTTCAACTGAGATCAAGAGAAAACGCAGATGCACAAGTTTTTAAAAGGAACAACACTAACATCAGTATGAGAAATACATACGTGCAGATAAATACAGAGAATTCCGGCCTGATATACCAAAGATACTGTTGTGAGGACGCTTATAATTAGTTCATAAATGGTTCTACTCTAGCTCTTTAGGGAGCTTTAGCCCCGCCACCCATGGTGAGAATTCTGATGTTCACTATACATGGTCATGAGCTGGTCTCCCTAGAGACATTGTTGCAGTTGGAGCCCGAAGATTTCAAGCTGTCAGGCTTGTACACAAATCTGTTTAAGGGGATACCCGAGGAAGATTACGAGCGGTCATTCATGGTGTTATCTTGGATAGTATTTGCTCTCCGTCCTTTGACTGCCCAGCAGCTCATAGCAGCTGTTGCAGTGAACAGTGGCGCGAGGACGATGCTGCAAGTCCATTGCCCTCATGATCAGCAGACAGAAGATCTGAAGAAAAAGCTCGGTGCATTAATTAAGATCGATGAAGACGGGGTGTACTTGGTGCATCATACTTTGAGGGAATTCTTAATCGAGCACGGGAATGAGCTTGGTAGTGGTCTAGGTATACTTCAAAAGCAGCGAAGCTTCACATGCACGAATCGCGACTATTTGTCTTTCCTACTTCCGCCCTGAGGACTGCCAGCCTGAAACACCTATAACCGACTCCGAAGCTCCGCCATGCACTCTGTCACAAACGAGCCACGACTTTTCGGCGTATGCGGCGCGGCATTGGCCAGATCATATTCGGTTAGGCGGCAGCGACAAAGAGCCCGAGCTCGTCCGGTGCACAGTTGAGTTTCTTAGCAGTGACGTCCACGTGAGACGGTGGTCCGGGTTGTACGAGCGTCTGAATAGCCCTCTGTCTCAGATGGTACCCGACCATGAAGTAGAGCCATGGGACTCTCCGTTGAATATTGCTTCGCATCTAGGTCTTAGCGAGGTTGTGGTAGAATTACTACACCAGAATCAAGTCGCTAATACTACCACAACTTTAAGTGATCTTGTGATTGCATTGAAGATTGCAGCCACTGATGGGCATGCGGAAACAGTGCAAGCAATTCTTAATCTGGGCGAGGGAGACGTGCTTGGGGAAAACCGGATGAAGCTTGTAAGAGAGGACACGGCTCGGTAGTGAAGGAGACTTTGGATCGGCACAAGGAGAACAATCAACCAGACGTCAGCGAATGTCTGTTCACTGTCGTCAGGAATGGACATGCCAATGTTGTGAATTCTTGCAGTTCGCTTGGTTACACCAACGTAATTTCACCTCTATCTTTTGGCTCAACGCGAAGAGTCGACGTACGCTGGTCCGTGCAGCTGCTTTCTCAACAGCCTGCAGTGCGTCCAAAATTTCTCTTGTCCTGCGTGCAATATCAAATCCTATTAACCCATTATGAACCAATGACTTCAAAAACTTCTAAACAAAAAATGATGAAACGGTGGAAAAGAGAGCGAGAGAAGTGTCGGACTGGTTCGCGTCCGAAGATAATTCTCGGTGGTTGCTGATCTTTGACAACATCGAAGAAGAAGACCACGATTCAGAAATCAAGGGCGAAGAAGCTTAAAACGTGAAAGAAAGATTTTTTTTCTGAGAACGGACCAAGGAGCCATAATCATCACAACCCGTCTAGAGAATCTCAGTGAGCTTCGAAGATCCATTCGAGTTGGGACATTGGGTTCAGAAGAGGCATTGGAGATTCTTGCTGAAAAAGTGAACCAAAGTTTCTCATGGATGAGAATGGTAACTGGAGTTCAAGTGAGGGAAACTTGATGCAGACTGATGATCCGATCTTCATCTATCCGCTAACAATAACATAGATGCAAGGGACCTCATCAATAAGTTAGACGGTCATACGCTTGCCGTAATTCTAGCCGGATCTTACATCAGCCGAACCGGAATAAGCGTTTCGAAGCACATACCAACGCGCAACTTCATACCAAATCATGTCGAGACCTCCATGGCCAAGGTACTGCGCGGCCTCCACATTACATTCCAAACAGTCCAAACGGCCCAAACGAAAACATCGAGACCACCTCGATCATGTCATACGAAAAGATCAAAAAGGTAGACGAGACTACCGCGAAGCTGTTACAGCTTCTGGCGTGCTTCGATAATCACGATATATGGTTCGGGTTGTTGGAACACGGAAGTAGTTATCGACAAGCACCAGAGTGGTTTCTTCAGATAGTTTCCAACGAGGCCAAGTTCTACGAGGCTATGGGAGCGCTGATAGACTATTCATTTATCGAAGCACAGGGTGAAGGGAACTATAATGCACCCCTTTGTTCAAGATATGTATCGCAAGCACCTCATCCGGGACCCGAAGGAGGAATCCAGCATAGTTCTGTTAGCTATGATTTCACTTGGCCATGCGGTTCCTTTGTCGAGGGAACAACAATACTGGGGTTTGCGACAACGATTCCTCCCGCACGCTGTCCAGATTTTGAACTTCCTACAGAGCCGACCTTCCTTTGCAAACGATCCACATGAAACAGTTCAAGGCTCACTTTATAGGCTGGGTAACTTCTTCTTTGCCCTGGAGAGGCTTTCGCGGAGTCCATGTATCAGCGAGCGCTTGTAGGGACTGAGACGGCGCTGGGCCCAAACCACCTATGCACACTGACAACGCTCAATGGCCTCGAGTGATATACGGGAACCAGGGGAGGTACACGGAAGCGGAAGAGACCCTCAAGCGAGCGCTGGCAGGGTCTGGGAAGACGATGGGCCCAGACGACCCGTCGACGCTGGGCGGAGCCAAGGGTCAAGCGGACGTGTACTCCACCCAGGGAAAGCTTAAGGAAGCGGAGGCTATGTACCTGAGAGCGTGGGTGGGGTATGAGAATGCACTGGGCCCGGACGCCCATATAATGCTGAGCACAGTCAACGGTATGGGCAAGGTGTATTAGATCAGGGAAAGTTCAAAGAAGCGGAGGATTTGTTCCAGCAAGTGCTGACGAGCTATGAGACGGCGCTGAGCCCAAACCATATCACGACGCTAATTGTGGTCTTCGACCTGGCTAATCTTTACAGTCGCCAGAAGAGGCTCAAGGAGGCGGACGCTATGTACCAACGAATTCGGACACGTCCTCGGTTCGAATCACACGTCGACGATGAAAATGCTCTGAGCCCTGGGAAAGATCACGCTATAACGCGTATGCGCGCAGGGGGTCGTGGTCGAGAGGCGGCAAAAGGACTAGGTGGGGACGCTTTATCTGTATCAACACCACCGCCACAAAGACATTAGCTTTGAGGAAATTCTGGTAGCCCGTGTCCTATTTAGTATTCGACTTCTAGCACCGCACGGGCAGAGAACTGTTTTATATTGCTGCTACAAAGTGCTGTGGATCTCCGACTTCGCCGACAGTTAGAAGAGAGGGTTTGTTGTATGTAGCTATGGATTGAATCCTGTGCAACACTGGTACCCAGATCTTCATCGAAATTCTATCTGTTAAGGACTACACAATGTAAATTCCTCACAAGATTTGTATATAAACCCCCCTCCCCCTTATTGCGTCCTACAACTCTAACAGACAGTAGTAAAAATCGGATATACATCCTCCATCCACGTGCACTCCCCGTGGATCATATGCAGACGTAGGTTCACACGCCAGTTTTCACTGCGCACGCCGCTCGGCGTTCCTATACATATGTAGATATTCCCTGATTTGAATCCGTTCCACAGCGGGTTGGAACTACATAATTCTAGATATCTGGCCAGGATCTCCAGGACACCGTTTGCATGTTTGTACTTGTAAAAATCTATGTTGAGTGTCAAGAATATCGTGATTGGGATGTTGGGGTGAAAATACCTACATTTGGAGTATGATATATCCGTTACGACTGTGATACTGATACGATGACAATAGTTGTGTGCCTCGGGGTAGGCGTAGTTTCTGACGCTCTTGCGCGTGCGTTGTCGCTCCCTACAGGTCAAATGAATCAGCCAAAGTCAAATGTAGGAGTACTGAATCACCCGCGGGAGTGCTTTGTCTGACTTTCTGCATCCAGGCGTGTTCTGTTCTTCCGCTTTCTCAACTTCAAAACAATAAGAATCAGTGGAGGAAGACCGACAATGACGCCGACGATTCCGATAATAGCCTCGTTGGATATTGTCATGTTGGGTACCGGTGGATGGTACTCGTAAAATGTTTGCTCGCTGTGCAGTTCCCGAATGCTGGAACAAGGAAAGCCGGAACGAGCACGTATATTTATATACCTTCCAGAGCTGAGGGGTGTGCGACATCGATTCATATGCTGGAGGACAGCATGATCTAGGAATAACAGATTTTGGACCGTCAGAGTGCCAACTTAATAGAGAATTTTGAGAGAAGATTATGGATTTCTCCAATTGTCGACGAGAATTTGTTCTGGTGCATGGAACTGAGACACCAGATTCTGGATCTAGCTAATCACGTTAAACCCATGCCTCCAAATTTGGGCGGCAGAAGCAGGGGAGGGTATCGGCTGCAGCATGAAGCAAGTCAGGTGGGACAAACCTTAAGCTGACACGCCAGATTCTGGATTCAGCCAATCAGTTAATTACGGACAGCAGAGGGGCTTTTGGATTCAGCCAATGGCGTAGATAAGGCTGACGAGGGGCAGGCAAGCACGTATACATAAACGCTGCATGCAGCGCAGCAGCAGTGAGGCACTGCAATTGAGATAAAAGATTAGGATACCCCGCCATTGTTTCCCAACAGCACCCACAAGACACATTCGCCGTTCAAAACTCTTCGCCACGACTTTCAAAATTCCACTTGTCATCTTCAGAGTTACTTATCTCCAAAGGCGAAAATGTTGCCCAGCCAGGAAGCCATACATCAAGAATGGGAGCCTCACCGGGACGAAATCAAGACCATTTACATTGCCAACGATATGCCGCTCAAGCATGTCATGTCGCACATGAGCGAAAAGCACAACTTCGAGGCTAGGTGACTGAGTACCCATGAACATGTGTAGCGACAGGTCTAACAATTTCATAGCAAAGCGCAGTACGAACGACAGTTCAAAATATGGAAGTTCCGCAAAAATTTGAGCAAAACTGAATGGCAATCGATTCACCATCGAACTTAGAAACGCAAACTCGAGGGCAAGGAAAGCGAGGTAGTCATCGATGGCATTTCGATTTCCCACAAGAAAATCAAGAAGGAAACATTGCGGCACCGTTCTCCGCCGACTTTTGGGAGAAAAGGCGTATCAGGTACTTATTAAGACGATTTATCGCTTATCCTAATGCTTATGCCCTTTAAGCTACAAGTCCCAAAATCCCGGAGGGAGTTTTAGTACGCACGCCACCCCCTACAGTAGTCTCGCCGTGCTTATCGCCGCACACGCTCGAACCCACCTACACTACCAGACCGGAGAACCTCCCGTGGTTCAAGTTCCAAGATTTCTTTGACCGTTTCTGTAATATTATACCTTGAAAGTAGAAATTTGGACCAATAATTGTTTGCTAATAAATTTGATAGTTGCCTTCACGACCAATCGAGGCTTTGATGCTACCAGACCAAACTCTTGGTGTGGCAGACAACCTGTCAACTCTACAGTGTCCCCGCACGATACAATTGATCCCAGCTCGATTCTGTCGGGGTTTCGGTGCCAACCAAACGAGGTCCCATTGATCACTACCATTTCTGCACCAGATATCTCTTTGATTTTTCCCGCACGACCTCCATGGCTAGCAGCGACAGAACCCGACCTTCACAAGCAAATTTCGAGTGTCGATGACGTCTACTCCCACTTACAAGCCTCGTTTTTGGAAAGATACGATGGAGAGCTCAGGGAAAGCATCGAGAAATTACTTAGACTGTCCAACCGAGATAAAGGGCTGCAGATGGTCAGGTTCGCTGCTTATCTCTCTTCCAACAATATGTTATACGATACCAAACCACTCCTTCAATGGATCATTAACAATGGACAAGCTTCAGTCTTCACATTGTTTTTTACCACGAAGATGCCGACCATCGAAGCGTTCGTAAAAGATATATTCGAAAGTGCAATACAAATTCAGGCGGCGGATATTGTACAGCGATTGCTCGAGGTAGGTGTTGACCCAAGTCTGCCTACTAGCGATAGAGATACTCCTCTCTAGATAGTCGCATGGCAGGGAAACATCGAGCTAGCCGAGCTCCTGTTAAATGCAGGTGCTAAACCCAATTCTCCGCCCGGCCGGCGTCTGAGGAGCACTGCACTCCAGGCCGCAGTGAATGCATCTGGAGACAACATTAAGCTCGTTCAAATGCTATTGGATGCTGGTGCAGATGTCACTACTCCGTTCACTGACAAGGATTCTGAAAGAACTATACTCCAAGCTGCAGCACGAAGGGGTAATATTAAGCTGGTACGAATACTGCTGGATGCTGGCGCAGACATCAATGCTCCAGCCTCGGACAGCAAATTCGGAGCAGCAACTGCACTCCAAGCGGCAGTAGCAAGACGCAATATCCAGCTAGTTCAAATACTGTTGAATGCGGGTGCCGACGTCAATGCTCCGGCCGGCCGCAATTGGGGGTCTACTGCGCTCGAGGCCGCAGCGAAGGAACGCCACTTTGAGCTTATTCAGATGCTGTTGGATGCTGGCGCAGACATCAATGTTTTGACCGCTGGTAAAACTCTATTCCAAGCCGCAATACAAAGCGATAACGTTAACTTTGAGCTCGCTGAAATGCTGTTAGATGTTGTTGCAGACATCAATGCCTGTGCCAACTCCAAAGATGGAACTGCGCTCCGAGAAGCAGCGGAAAGTGGCAATATCGGGCTAGTTCGAATACTGCTGGATGCAGGTGCCGATGTCAATGCTCCTACCGGATACAATTATAAAACAGTGCTCCAAACAGCAGCGGCAAGAGGAAATATCAGACTGGTTCGAATACTGTTGGATGCGGGTGCCGATGTCAATGCTTCCGGCAAAGACAGACATGGGACTGCGCTCCAAATAGCAGTGGCAAGAAGCAATATCGGGCTAGTTCGAATATTTTTGGATGCGGGTGCCGATGTCGATGTCGATGTTTCCAGCATAGAATCCGGAACTGCGCTCCAAGAGGCAGTGGATATGGATAATATCGAGCTCGTTCGGATTCTGTTGGATGCGGGTGCAAACGTCAACCGTCGCAGCTCCAAATATGAAAGTGCACTCCATGCGGCTGTGGACAAGGATAATATTGAGCTCGCTCGGATTCTGTTGGACGCGGGTGCAGACGTCAACGATCAACACGCTGATTACTTCAAATCTGAAAGAACGGTACTCCAAGCCGCAATAAAAAGGCGCAACAGTAAGCTCGTTCTGATCCTGTTGAATGCGGGTGCCGATGTGAATGCTCCCGTCGACTCCAAATATGAAAATGTGCTTCAAGTAGCAGTAAAAGAAGGCAGTACCAGGCTGATTCGAAAACTGTTGGATTCTGGTGCCAATATCAACGCCCAGGCCGCTGGAAGAACTGCACTCCAAGTCGCAGTAAAAAGCGGTAATATTAAGCTCGTTCGGTTCCTATTAGATACTGGTGCAGATGTCAATGTCGCCGTCGTACCTATAGGTAGCGACAACAGACCTGAAGGAACTGCACTCTGGGCGGCGGCTAAGAAGGGCAATACCGAGATAGTTCAAATGCTGTTGGATGCTGGTGCAGACATCGATGTTCCTTCCGTTCACTGTAGATATAAAATTACAGCACTCCGAATAGCAGCGGAAACTGGTAACATTACGCTAGTTCGATTTCTGCTGCGTGCAGGTGCAGACGTTAATATACTCCTCGAAGACGACGACGACGAAAACTACTGCTGCTACGGCGGGTATTGGTGTCATAAATTTCGTAAGCACAACGCCGATTTTGGGGGAACTATTTTCCAAGCTGCAGCAGGAAGAGGTAATATGGAGCTAGTTCAGATGCTGTTAGATGCTGGTGCAGACGTCAATACACCGGCTGCTGGTAACGAGGGTGGAAACACTGCACTCCAAGCCGCAGTGCTTAATGGCAATATTGGGATCATTAGGATGCTGTTGGATACTGGAGCAGATGTCAATGCAGCGGCCGCCAAGCACGATTATGGAAATACTGCACTCCAAGACGCAACGTTCAGGCGCAATGTCGATATTGAGCTCGTTAGAATGCTGTTAGATGCGGGTGCAGACACAAACGCAGCAGGTCGCAAACTTCGGGGGACTGCACTCCAAACACCTGTCCGAATCGGCAATACCGAGCTGGTTCGCATCCTATTGGATGCAGGTGCAGATGTCAATGTGCCAACCTCCAAAGGAGAAACCGTGCTCCTAACAGCTGTGAAAACTGGCAACATTGAGCTCGTTCGAATGCTGGTGGTTGCTGGTGCAGACGTCAATGCGCTGCCCCCCGACAACGTCGACAACTACGATAATGACAATGACGACGCATACGACGCATACGACGACGAGTACGAAGATTACGAAAAAAAGCCTTGGAAGCACCGCGCTACAAGCAGCAGCGGAAGGAGGCTACATTAAGCTAGTTCAAATCCTGTTGAATGCGGGTGCAGACGTGAATTTGGTGGCCGGTAGCGGTGAATACGGAAGAGCCGCACTACAGTCAGCAGCGGAAAAAGAAAATATTGAGATGGTTTAGATTTTAATGAAGGCGGGTGCAGACGTCAACGCACCGGCAGCGGAGGAGAGAGGAATAACAGCACTTCAAGGAGCTGCAATTCAAGGCAATCTTCGCATCGCTGTCATGCTTCTTAAGGCTGGAGCGGATGTCAATGCCCCACCTGCAGAATATGGCGGGAGAAAAGCACTTGAAGGAGCAGCGGAACATGGCCGATTGGATATGGTGCAATTGTTGCTTAATGCTGGTGCAAAACTCGATGCTTCGGAGGACGGGCGGAATTGCAAGGCAATGAAACTGGCGAAAAGCGAAGGTCATATAACTGTAGCTCGACTGTTGTGGAGTGCCTGCAGTACTGGAGATGAGATTGAGACAGATATCGTTATGGAGGATGCTTGTGGCACAGGAAATGAGATGGAGATGGATGTCGTTATGGAGTAGGTAAGTGCGCACGAATGTGGATTACATTCAGCAGCTTTTTGTGTGGTTTTTGACAAACGTTGCATAGAACGACCGATTTCTTTCCTTCGGATATCTAGCGGGTAAATCACGGCGTTCGGATTAAAGTTCGAGGGTGAGTTAATGATGGGGTTCAGGGTGGTACCGGTAGGTGGGGTAGGGATGTACATATCAGTTTGAGTTATGATTATGATGTTCGCTAGAAGTGTTACGGAAAGTGAAAAGCCATTGATAGTCGGAGTTTCACGAATAGGGACATTTATGTGTTGCCGAATTGTGGGGTTGAGGGCTGAGATTGCTTTTGGATGATTTCATGTTGCATTGTTCGAACGTTCTATTGTATTGATTTGAGATATATCGATTGCATTTTAAATTTCTGCAAGTAATAAGACAAAATCCCAGAACCAACGTTCAAATCACCCAGCTACTTTTTCTCCGCATCAACCACGGTCTGTATATCACACAAAGACGTAGAAATCGGACTGTTAGTGGGTTGCCGTATATCATGCAAATTGAGTGTGACTGAGTGATGGGCTGTGACCTCGATCTTTCTTGTCAGGCACCAGAGCAACAGTACAACTTCTTTTTTCTTCAGCCACATAGAATCAGATATCCGCGACCGGAGATTGATTTGTTTCCGAAGAGAACTTTGGCGAACGTCAACTAAGTGAAAATGGGACAATTTGCGATGGAGAAAATATTAGTCGGACGGTTCTTTTTTGGTTACGCGCTTCTGCGCAGCGAAAAAAAAGCGTCATGAGACTAAGAAAATATTGCCCTTAACCCCGACTTAAACCCACGTTTCACGCTCTAGCATGTGATGTCACGGTAACAACTGCTGGCGCGTGTCCCGAACACAAACAAGATCTCAAGTCACAAAACTGTACAGACAATTGCGATCAACATTCACATGCAGTTGATACATTCAATTGCAATAGGGGTATTCAATCTAAGGAAATATGGATCCAAATTAGGAAAAATTAAAGTGATCGTTTTCTCCTCCAAAAAATTACATGATTGAATACCCCCCATATTCTATACATATTCTAGGCATATGAATACATACATCTTTCTAGATTTAATATCCATTTCTAGCAGCTAGTGGCTAGTGAAGCTCTAACTCTTTACATATGCAGTCTGCCTACTAATTACTTACACTGGTGTATAGCAGAGAATGAGTTTGAGTCGTTGATTTTGTACTGTGATGGCGATTGTGGTAGCAGTATGGTGTTTGTAGAAGTGGTGGTTAGTAGTGGTAGTAGTTGTATCAACTGTAGTGGCTATGCAGTGGTGGTGGTTAGTGGTAGCGGTAGCAGTGTTATTACAAGAATCAATGATAGATATTCGGCTTCATGTTTATGTACAGTTTCACAGAATAAACATGGGGGATGCGTTTTAAAATTATACATACGTATTATTTATACTAGTATAGCTACGGATGTGATCATGCAATGTCCACACGAAGCATCCTCATTGGTTGGTTCGCAGTATATCCCTACAAAAAAAACATTATTTCCCAGCAAAATCCACCAATATTGATCAGAGAATTTAGAGTTTGGTATGTAAAATATGCAGCTTCATGCGACACATCTTTTAGTGGACTCCAATTTTTGATATCTTCAAAACTCAGTGAGTAGCTTTCAAATTTGACCGATTTTTTGCCAAAACACAGGCCTTTTTGATCAGCGCTCAATGAGTTTTAGAGCTATTAAACATCCAAAACTGCCAAAAGATGTGCTGTGTGAAGCTGCATATTTTACGTACCAAACTCTAAATTCTCTGATCTATACTCATGGACTTAATGCAATGGTTCACTTAAAAATTTGTCGATTTTTGATGGGGTAAGGTTGTTGCCACACAGACCTGGCAGGTTCCAAAACTGGGAGTATATCCCTGCAAAAAAAACCGAGGTGGCAGAGCCGCCTTCTTACCTAAAAAACCAAGGCGGCGAAGCCGCCTCCGGGCCTTGTATGTACATATAGTGGTGCGGCATCCATATTTGGAGAATCGGTGGACCTCTATTCCTAGTTACATATATGCATCCATATTCCCTTAGTTTGAATACCCCTAATCGCATCGATTTTCCAGCACTCAAGATTCATTACTACAAAACCCCATTCTTCCAAAAAAAAAAAAAAAAAAAAAAAACAATGCTCCTTCGATCGTTAACTTTCCCATCCCAACAAAGAAACAATCCGATTTTTAAATTTTCCTCCTCCTCATAGTTACCTCTTCCCTGCTACATTTCCAGATTTTCCGGAAGGATTATAAGTCTCACTCTGTCCACTATTCCCACTCCTCCCCCCATAACCGTTGTTGGCATTTCTATCGCCGGCGGCCTGAGCGCGAGCGGCAAAGGTTTTGGCGCCAGTATCGTGACCCGCCTTGGCCTTGTCGAGTTCATGTTAGCAGTAGGGACTGGGAAGGAGGGATAGTAGTAGTTAGTACCTGCGCGGCCTGGATGCGACTAGCGTCGCCCTGGGTCATGCGTTTTGGCATTGTTGATGAAAGGAAGTTTATGAATATGAGTAAGTGTGAGAAGTGTGAGTGTTTGAGGATAATATAGTGAGTGTTTGAGGATAATATAGTGTGAGTGTTTGAGGATAATATAGTGTGAGTGTTTGAGGATAATATAGTGTGAGTGTTTGAGAATAATATAGTGTGAGTGTTTGAGAATAATATAGTGTGAGTGTTTGAGGATAATATGGTGCTCGCATTTACGGAGTACTAGCAGGCGGGTAGGTCCCATTATATACCGTCCTTCCAGCTGATGCTGCACACCACCACCAGCGAGCAGGTTCTTGCTCGAGATAACAGTCACAAGCCAGTTACTTTCGCGTTCCAACCCGCCTTTGTTTCCCCGGTTTCAATGAGGGATTCTTTTGGCCGGCACAGGAATGGATGTTCTTTTCTGTGAAGAGGGGTATGTTTTCAAGGCATAGACGTCGAAACGCTTCCGGCGTTTTGAGGCGTTTTACTGATTCCAAGGTACCAACCGTAGCTATGCGTGACACAAACACTGCTATTGCGTCCATACGGCTCAGCTGCTTCCAATTTCTAACCAGTCAAACGCACCCCAATTCACGGGACGAAGTATCAAAGGTCGTAACAGTCTTCTCTGGGCATGATTATCATGCCTGATTCTTCATGGCACTCCTAAATGGAACTGGAACCTCGAATCTGCCCAAGTAAAAAGCATCTTGAAGGACAAAGTCAACGCTCTGGTTCTATCTTTCTGTCGAAAATAGCTCCCTATCTATAGTAGCGTGATAGTTAGAGGACTCGACCACAACCTATTATTACATCGTCCAGCCCTCTTACGCATGTCACGACATGTGCTTCGCGGTCTGCACTTGTGCAAATGCGGTGGATCGTCACGATTGCGGTAGACTGCAGCCGGTTAGTGCGTTTCTGGGTTCGTAGTCCATGATCGATCAATCAAAGTGACCTGTGCTTCTCAAACCTCGAGCTCTGACTCAACACTCTGGAAAGTCGGAGCATTGATAGATCGGTCATGTGATTGTCGAGGTGATCCTTGACGAGATTACATCCTGCCATGGGATTTTGATTTAGAGACTTGGAGAGGATAACGTCCTCTCTTCCCCAAACACTGTCATACCTGATCTCCATAAATGGTAGTCCAATCGCCTATGGATGCGAGTGTGTGTTCGTGCAACACCCAGACCTGCAGAGTCTCATCTCCGGTTACCGTCGGCAACCTTAACCTCGTGTAACACCCACACATGACATCACCCCAACTCCAATCCATTCCCTCTCTCCTCCATCGACCGTTCACCACATCAACAATGCGACCTCCACTCCGCCTCCTTCTCCGCCCTCTCGTCGCCCCCAACGCGCGTCCCAATGTTTTCACCCTCCGACACAACTCCTCCGCCCCCCCCTCCGACCCACCAATAACAATCTCCACCTTCCTGGCCCCGCACACTGGCCTCATCAAGCTCCTCCTCTTCTCCCGACCTCTCGCCAAGAACTCCATCTCCACCTCGCTCCTCTCCGCCCTCACCAAAACCCTCGCCCCGATCTCCTCCGGAGCCGACACCACAACCCGCGCACTAGTCCTCGGTTCCGCTGTCCCAGGCGTCTTCTGTGCCGGCGCAGATCTCAAAGAGCGTCGCTCCATGTCCCCCGACCAGGTCGCAACATTCCTCGCCGACCTCCGCTCCACGCTACACATGCTCGAAACACTTCCGATCCCGACGATCTCCGCGATCTCCGGATTCGCGTTGGGAGGCGGGTTGGAGTTAGCGTTGGCTACGGATCTTCGGATCGTAGCGCCCGGTGCGCAGCTGGGGTTGCCAGAAACTAGACTGGGGATTATTCCCGGTGCTGGTGGAACGTATAGGTTGCCGGAACTTGTGGGGACGAGTAGAGCGTTGGATATTGTGTTGACGGGAAGAAGGGTTGGTGCGATTGAGGCAGTGCAGATTGGGTTGGCGAATAGGATTGTTAATGTTGAAGGGGAGGAGGAAGGGAGGGAGAGGACTATTGATGCGGCGATTGAGGTGGCGCAGGAAATTTGTACGGGCGCGCCAATTGCGATTAAGATTGCGAAGAGGGTTGTGACGGCTAGGGATGAGGAGGCGGAGAACCGGGGGTATTTGGAGGTGGTGGGGACTAAGGATCGGGATGAGGCGTTGGTGGCGTTCAAGGAGAAACGGATCCCCGTTTTCAAGGGAGAGTGATTGGGAGGGTGGATTGAAGAATAGCAGATTTTAGAGTAGATGTTTGAGGTTTGAATGGTAGAATCTGAGTTATGGATAGAGTTTCGATTCGATTGAAACCAAAACTGTGGAATTGAGGCTATATTGCTGTTCAACTAACCCATTACCACCGTTATCAAAAAAAAAACAAAGCAATACGGGGACCTGCAGCTGCTGCAGTCAACCCTTCCTTCTGCAGTCAACCCTTCCTCCCCCCTGCATATCGCTACCCCCCGCCCAACCAGCAACCAACCCGCCCCACCCACAACCTAAACCCAACTTTACCGTTTTTCCCCCATCATCACCACCGCCACGCACAACCACCACAATGCCTCCTGCCCTCTCCCGCGCCTCCGCCTTAGCTCAAGAGCGTCGCATCCTCGCCGCCCTCTCCTACATCACCGCGAACCCCACCATGTCTATACGGAAGGTAGCCGATCTCCACAAAGTCCCACGTACGACCTTAACACGACGTATGCGCGGATCCCGACCACGCGCCGAAGCTGCAAAACTCAACGCCGCATCCCGAAGAATCTCTTCCGCCCGTGTCCTCTCCGACGAGGAGGAGAAACAGGTGCTGCGATATGTCGAACTCCTTGAGGAGATGGGGCTGGAGCTAAGACTCACAATGCTCACGAAGATCGCCGTGAAGATTGTTAGTCGGCGGGAGGACCGCGCGAGACGCGGGGATAGGGTGGGAGAGAGCTGGGTGCAGGGGTTTTTGGGGAGGTGGAAGTTGGGGAGGAAGTTTGGACGGCCGGAGACGGGGGAGTGGGAGGATGTTGGGGGGAGCGAGGAAGAGGAGGTAGCTATGGAGATGGAAAGTGAAGATGAGAGTGATGAGAGCGGAATGAGCGCGGCGCCGGTGGTGAGGAGAGATAAGGGGAAGGAGAAGGAGGTTGTTCAAAACAGCGGGGAACCAGGAACTCCTCAGGAAGCTGCTCCGGCGCCGGTTGTTCCCCGTCTACCACGACCAGACGCTGATGAGGCCGAGCATCTAACGAGGCTAACCGCGCTGTTGCATTCGTCGGATGATATTGCGGAGGTCCGGAGACTGGCGCTGCAGATTGCGGATATTGCGGGGCAGTCGTTGGTGCATGTTGCGGTTATTGAGGGTATGGTGGATCAGTTCAATTCTGTATTGTGTCAATTGCAGGGAGAGGAGGATGATGATACGGAGGAGGAGGGGGAGGGGGAGGTTCAACGGGAGAGGGATCATAATCAAACGGAGGAGGAGGGGGTGCCGGAGGTCGAGGTTCAACGGGAGTGCTCGGTGATTATTGTGGATTGAAGACAGCCATGACCATAGGCGTTATCTCTTTCTTTACGTTCTTTATTTGACGGCGTTTTTTGCCTGGAAGGGAAGCGGGGCGGTTTATTGCTGGCGTTTAGGATGGTGGGCGGTTCTGTCTTTATGGTACTGGAGTGTGTGTTTATAACTATCGAATACTGGGGGAAGAGGATTGCTGTAATTGATACCGATTCACGATCAATTGGTCAATCGTCGTTATCCCTCTATCCCTCAGTCGCAAGACATACTACCGCTGCTGCTCCAATCTTCACGGTTGGCTTTGGTGAAATTAAACTTTATTTGAAACTGTACCCCCTCCTAAACCACACCCAACTACGACGTGCGCCTCTCTACAAGCGTGACGAAATCCCAAAACTCCTCGAGATCCTCAGTGGAGCGCGAAGTGAACAATTTGCGCCTGTAGACGGTACTACGGTTTACCTAGTAAGAAAGTATATGATGTGGGTTTTGATGCATTCGGAGGTCTTGGAGATGCAGGCGACGAGACGGGCTATGGCGGAGAAGGTGTTGCGAGATGTAGAGGATGCTGAGGGGGAAAAGTATACGGAGCGGGTGATGATCATGATGTATCATCCGGAGCATGGGAGTGTTTTGGAAGAGTTTGGACTATTAACCTTCTCGTACGATCATGACGATAAAGAAAGATGTCTAAACACTCAAACTGCTTTCATTTGAAGTGTATCTAGAAGAAGTATTTAGTAGTCGCCTAGAATCCAAGAGGGTATTTATCTACAGAGAACCAGCAGCTAAACCACCCAAAAGAGACTCCCAATGAAACAAACGCCGATTTTACAAACTGCCGAGCCAGTACACACAACGACCAGCCTAAAACAAGACAGCCCTCAAGTTGTCATCGTAAATGTAAATGCCACCAGCTCTGCCCATCTGCTGGTTTCCACACTCGTTTTTAATTTTCCTATCCAGATATCAGCTTCTCGTCCTGTTGATCATTGTTCAAGGATTTACTTACTTGCCCGCCCAAGAGAGCTCATGGCATTTGACACTCCACGGGGCAGCACCACAAATGGCGAGTGCACCACCATTGAACTTGGCGTGAGTAGTGCACTTGGAGCCACCTGGATTGGTCTGTGCGCAAAGGGCAGTTTTCTTGGCATTGTCAAGGTGCTTGGTCATCGCATCGATCTCACTGAAGGTGGGCGAGGCCCAGGAAGTCTCGCAAATCAACTGGCTTTCGGATTGTTAGTAGAGATAAAAAAGAATGGAAGGAAAGAATAAGGAGAAGAAAGACAAGAAGAAGAGATGGAGGAAGATGGAATAGAAGACATACCCGAAAGCAGTAGCAGTGTTATTGAGACCATCACCAAGGTCGGAAGGGATCTTGACGGTATCGACCAAAGTCTTGATGTCGGGCTCAGTACCGGAAGACTTGATCTCGCCTCCAGCAGTGCCAGAAGGAGCAGAGGCTGCAAAAGACAGCAAAGATCCGACGAGGATGAGAGAGAAGAAATGCATTATTGATTGATAGATTGAAGGTGTGTTGGAAAGTGTTGCTGGTGTTTATTGGGAGATGGCGAGAAGGTACGAAGGATGAAAGTGGATACGAAAGAAAGTGGGCGGTGGGAGGGTGAGGGCACTATTTATTGTAGGGGATGGGGGCGACTGTTTTCCAATAAGCGTAAGATGGTTGTTGGCGACTGTTTGCCAACAATCGCAAGATTCTTGGGCTGGAGGGTGAATAACAGTTCCACCGCCATCGAAATTAACCACGAATCCTAATCCAGTATGTGCCCGGGCACACAATGACGCAGCATTTCCTCCTGTACATGTTTCCTATGGGGTTCATGGCAGTGACTGTCGAGTTTGACGCACAGAAAAAGTCCCGCACAAATAGGCCTGTGTATTCAATTGATTCTTTCTCCTTCATCTCATATCTCTGAAAAACAATCCCCCTTCACTCTGATAACAACCAACGACAGCAATCGAGCAACCACGTAAAACCCAGAAATGCGTTCCCCTCACCATTTCATTCTCCTCTTCCTCGTTGCGGCCATCTCTTTGGTGACTCCCGTCTTCCCGGCCGCAGTGGTCGAGACCAAGGACGTCTCTGTCACTAACGGTTTGTCCCATCTCGCCATTGGCAATCTTCACCCTGCCCACGCGGTTTCCAAGATCGTAGTTCGCGATCTCAACACTACCACTGGCCAGCCTATCAATGCTACCATTGACGGGCCCGCCTCTTCCTTCGGCGCGTACGTATCTCCATCCCTTCCCAATCCTATCCACTCGTTGCTAACATCTTTCAGACCCTTGTGCTATACCTCCATGGCCTCTCCTACCTTCAGCGAGATCGAGGAGGTCATCAGGCTTGTTAAAGAACGCAGACTGCCATGCAAACAAAGAAACAGGGTCGGTTCCAAGTGCACCACTCTCGTCAGCTACTTTGGCGGCCAGTTGGGGATCTGTGGAACGCCCACGAAGTCCATGGATTGTTCCGAGTTGGCCTGGGGTGCGAGGTAAGTTATTCCAGAAAGAAACGACGAGAGAGGGAAGATGCTGATGGGAGAAATATATAGCCAGGTTATGTTCTATTGCGGTGACAAGAATATCCAGAGGGCTGGTGGAATGTACAGGTTCTTCAAAGCAAAAATGGAAGTCACCATTTACTAGTAATCATGGGCTGAGGTACGCGCAATGGGTCGGGCCGCCTTGTTGATTTGAATGGGGTGTGCTTTGCGCGCGTGTTCATTTTAAGCTTCTTCTTCATATGTTGTCATCGAAAATGTTACTCTAGGTATTGGGCTTGTGAGTTTGGTTTTTTCTTTCTTCTTGATGAGTGTGACGGTATGCCCTTTTTGAGAATAATCTGGCATGGTCATTGTAAGTTCCCAATCGTCCATGGCGGAGAGGTAGCATTCTCACATTACAATATGTGTACATTCGATATTCCCGCCACATAGAGCAGCAAGGTATACTCCCCAGAATTTGCTGTGATGTCATGAAGCTCCATTTTGTTAACGTTCATCTCAACGTCCTGATCGGTTAACGTCTTGATCATGATCATTGCAACAGGAACCACAATCAACACATGTACCCATGGCCCAGCCTATCAATAACATTGCTTAAATGATCCCAAAGTCCATCATTCACGGGCTGCATGTTGAAAGGCCTGTTGTTCGTGCGACAGAGCCATGCTCTGCGGAAAATTCGAGAACCGGAAGTGCCTATGAACGAGTTCGCCGATCAGCAAGCTCGGAGACGTTCGATTATCGCTTGACAGCCCTAGCCCTCGTGTGGAGAAAATAAGCGCTAGCTGAAGACTAGGTGCCGGCCAAGGGTTCCATAACATGCCGTCTCTCTAGCTGGACCAATAGCGGTACCTAGCAGGCTACATCACAATTTGCAATTTGCACAAATATATGATGATTGGTATACAGCGGGGAGAATTCGAAAATGATGATGGAGATTTCATCTGGGTCTCAAGCTTGAAAACTGTTCGTTGGAGATCAAATGCAATATTTATGGGTGGCGCCATTCTCTTCGTAGGCTTTAAATCCCGCTAGAACTGACTAGGTTTAGGCTATATGCGCTGCTGGAATATCTGCTGGAAATATTTGCAATTCCGGAGTTAAGAGTATGGGGAATACCTGAATGAATGGATATAAGAAACAAAGTTCAGCACGATATGAAGCTGATGCCTTGCTGTTGGTTGCCATGCACTCGTGCGCTGTTGTGTCACTTCTGTGAATTGAGTTCGCTCTAGATCTTGCAATTGGCTGCACAACCACCTGGCCCACATAAGCCTGGTCCCGATGCTGTACCATCATATTGAGTAATTAAGTTTTGGAACTGCCGTTCCTACGCTTATGGTTTCCAATCCTGCAAACGCCGTAGTGGTTATTAATCGTTGGTGAGTTTACGCTCTCCCATTCTCTCTGCATGTCTCTGCACTACATCGGAGTTTGGCTATTAGTATTTACCGAATACCTAGGCCAAGGCGAACCCAGAGTTTTTGATGGATTGTCTGATCTACAGCCTGCCCCACTATGTTATATAAGATGTATGTCGGGGTTAATATCGCACAAGGCATCCCAGGATTCGGACTTCCGTATTAAGCATGCAGTACTTCCGGATTCTCTAGAATCAACATCCGGAAAGTCGCATACCTGCACTTGCCCCCGAGTCCCTGGTGATTTGTGAGTTACTGCATGATATACATACCAAACCGGAACAATCTGAACACAGGTAGTATGGCAAATGGCAGCTGTAATCATGCAGCACAAAATGGCATGCGGGGTGGCAAATGGAGAGGAACATATAAAGAGAGGAGAGGTGCTAGAAAATTAAAGAAGGACTCGGTTGCGGGTTTGATTTGTGGTTCTGGTGGTTTTAGGTAAGAAAATTTCGAGATTGATCCGCGTTCCCCTCATGTTCCTACTCGATCAGTTATTTTACTGTATGGCCCAAGGGTAAAGGGAATGTACGTCTATGGCACACACTCTTTGTTCCCAATACGTGCTTGCCTCCATATTTGTGCATCTTAACTGACTCACTAAGAAGTACATCTAGTAGATAATTGTTTACACTCGCCCCTCCTACTCTCGGTTATCTGGAGCTGTTTTTCCTCGAATCGTTATCTTTGAGTCGTTATCTTCGAGATCCGAATCGATATCGCATTCTTCCTAAGGTTTGCATTGCGCAACTTGTTCGAATCAACGCTATCTTTGCCCCAATTGATATCATGATACGGGGGCTTTGATCGGCGACAAGGCTTTAATTTTTACTCTCTTCGATATCGACAGCTCTTGGGGCGATTCCAACTTTACCTCCCACGCACTCTCTGATTTACCTTTTGAGGGCACAGATACACGCATTTGGTCCTCTGAACACACACCTTCGTCATGAAGTTGTGTTCTTTCATCGTGGCATTGGCCATGGCCACCATGTGTCCTGCAGGAGCCGATCATTATGACTTTATCATAGTCGGCGGTTTGTCTCACCCGTCCTCTTTTTTTCTCCACACTAACACCTCCTAGCTGGCCCTGCTGGGTCATACCTCGCTCACCGTCTCTCACTTGCCTCCCCACCTCCTCGCATCCTCCTTCTCGAAGCTGGTCCTGACACACTTTCTCCGACTCCCGAATCCCCTTCAACAAATCCCAATCTAAAGTCATTAATACCAGGAATGTTTATCGAAAATGTTTCCTCACAACGATTAAACTACATGTACCTTACAACGCCACAGAAGGACCTTAACAACCGCACCCTGATCTACCACCGGGGTAAAGGCCTTGGAGGGAGCAGCGCATTAAACTACATGGCGTGGGTCAAGGGATATCTGGGCGACTTCCAATCGTGGGCGGAGATTGCAGGTGATTCTGCGTATGGCGCGGATGAGGGATGGGAGAGAATCAAGAGGCTGGAGAATTTTGATCCTAATGGTCCGCCGGAAGTGTTTGATGAATTTGTGAAGCCGGATTTGAACAATCACGGACGAAAGGGAGTAATCCACAATAGCTCTGGAAAGAGGGTGGTACCAGGATTGAAGGCGTTTATTGAGGCTTGCGAAGCGGTGGGTATTGCGAGGACATTGGATGTTAATTCTGGTCACCCGATCGGTGTGGGGGTGGCTCAGCATTCTGTCTGGAAGGGCGCTAGGTCTAGTGCCGCGACACAGCTGTTAAATACGCCTGGAGATATTGGAGCGGGAATAAAGAGGAGGGAAAATTTGGTGGTTAAGGTTGAGAGTAAGGTTGTGAGGATTTTATTTGATGGCAAGACAGCGGTGGGGGTGGAGCTGAAGTCTGGGGAGAAATGTGGATCACGTCTCACTGCTTGTTGTTGATGTGGAGGCTAACTTGAGATAGATTATGCATCCAAGGAAGTAATCATTTCTGCAGGATTTATCGATACACCAAAGCTTTTACTTTTGAGCGGCGTCGGGCCGAAGCAAGAGTTGGAGAAGATAGGGATCAAGGTGATTCACAACTCACCCAATGTTGGCAAGAACTTATTGGTATGTATAAAATTCTTATGCAATAGCAGCAGATGGATACTGATGAATATAGGATCATTCAACCACCGTGCATGACGCAATCTTCAAACAGGACCTCGAGATTCCCACCGGCAACTCTCTCTTCGCCGACTCTTCCCGCCTCGAAATGGAAAAAGAGCGCTGGCTCTCGAGCTACAACAACGGTGCCGGGGAAGGTTCCAGTGAACTCGTCCGTTTCGGTGCCTCTGCTGGAGTAGCATTTCTTAAATACCCCCTGTCGGAGCGCACATCATGGCCAGAATGGAATCTTCTCAATGCCACCCAGAAGGCTCTATTTTTAGACCCTAAACGCCCAGATACAGAGCTATTTTACTTTACTGGCTGGCTCCCTTCTGGTCGGTCCATACCAGAGGGTGAGACACCAAATTCCTACGCCAGAATATTCCAGCTGCATCAAAACCAGCTAGCGAGAGGCGAGATTACACTGGCTAGTAAGAATCCCGATGATCCACCGGTTGTCGACCCAAGGTACTTTGAGCACCCCATGGACGTCCGAATAGCTGTCGAGACGGTCAAGGTGGTTCTCAAGATTTTTAGGGGCAAAAGATACAAAAATCTAGTGGAGGGGATGGAGTTCGTCAACTACAACCAGGAGCCGTTGTATATTGCTGCAAACAAGACAAAGGAGAAGATTAACGCGGAGAAAGCGGAGAACGGATTCTACGTTAACGGCTTGGATGATGAATCGGATGCTGGGATTGAACGCTGGCTTAGGGAGGGAGGCCTGGATCAGGGGTACCATGGGATGGGTACTATGAGGATGGGAAAAGAGGGGGACCCGTTGAGGGTGGTTGATTCTGGTGGTAAAATTGTGGGACTAAAAAGGATTAGGATTGCGGATACGAGCGTTGTGCCCGTGGTGATGAAGTATGTTTGATTCACTCTCCATCCATAGTTTCATTGCATTCCCTTTACTTTTTCATCCGTTTTAAATGCTGGCCCTGGCTAACAATCATACAGTAACCACGCACAAGTATCGGCATATCTTGTTGGTGATGTGGTAGGAGGTAAAATTTTGAAGACGTGGGGGTTAAAGGCGGGCGATGGGATGGAGTAGGCTCTCTAATAAACTGTTCCAACTTGTGGCGTTTGTTATTTTTGTATAAAATTATGGCTATAGTGGTGAGAAGCACAGTATGTTTGACAGTCATGCAGAAAGATAGCATAAGGGCCATCTGGACACACCTCCGACACACCACCTAACCACCGCTTACTTTTGCCAAGCCACTTTTTACCCAATCACTTTGAGTATTTTCAGAATTTTTAGACTTCGGAATTCAACTATCCTTCGCAAGATAGTCCTTAGAAGTCATCAAAAATGTCCCTCTTCGGTGCCCCAAAGGCCGGAGAAAATTCCAAAACTGCCAACATCGGGTCTTCTGCTTCGAGACTCGCAAAAGCCATCCCTAGCACACAGACAACAGGATTCGGATCTGTTGTTGACCTCACCAACACCGCCCCTACTGACTCTCCAGTTCCGGAGATGTCACCAACCTCCTCTACGGATTACGGCTCCTTTCCCCCTGGAGTTGTTACTCAACAAACCACCGATTCTTCGCTCCCAGTCTCCTGGAGCACGAGCATTCGGGAGATCGCCTCTCCCACCCACAATGAATCAGTCGAAATCATGGACAGTGACCATGCGGACGACGAAGACGACACCATGACGGAGGTTGGTGTCAACGATAATTACCAGGAAGAGCTTTCTTCACCACTTTCCTCGTTAAACAGCACACCGAAGCGCAGACCCGTCGACATGTTCAACAAGCCGGGTACTAGCATCGTCAAGAGACGATACCAAAAAGAGGTGGGGATGCCAGAGACCCTGAAAATTCAGAAGTACGACAAACCCCTACACAGTGAGGCACTTTCCGACCAATCGGAGATGGAGACCTCAGATGAAGACACGCAATCACCGACAAGGGCTGCACAGCGAAGACGCGATACGAGGCCCGAAACAACAAACGCAGCACGCTTGCTGTACACCCCCCGCAAGCAAAAAACTCCATTCGTCATGGGAGAAGCCGCCAAGTCAGTCGACACGCAGGAAAAACTGATGGAAGCGGTCGGAGAAAACCGAGCAAGGATCGAATCCCTGCAAACGAATTTTGAAGCGTTCAGAACTATCGAGTGGCCAGCGTATGCCACAGTTTTTAACGAATCAGCAAACGCCAACACCCAACGCCTGAACGCGCTCCAGGAAACGGTGAACGTCATCGCCACGGCGTGTGCAAACACGGAAAGCCTCGTCCAACGCATGAGGAAACAACCGATCGGTGAGGCTGTCCTAGAGAGGATGGTCGACAGGTTGTTCGAAATGTTTTCAGAGAGAATTGCTGAGGAGGAGGAAAGGAAAGAAGCAGAGGCGGCTCAGCAGAAGAAGACAAAGGGCAAGGTTAGGAAAACGATTCAGGAGGACCAAGAAATGAGGGAGGTCCAACCCATCGTTATCAACCAAACGGCGGAAGACGAACCAGACGAGATGGACGTCCAGAGGCCACTTTTGGAGGAGTCGAGACACGCACCTACCATTTCGCCAGGGGGGACCCTTCCGGTAGGTGGTGTTGTTCCGGCGGTACCCTTTTTTCCGGTCCTACCGGTCACGGCAGTCCAGCTCAGGGGAAAAAAAGTTCCAACCCCGGTCGCAGGACCCAGCAACAACAAGGCTACACCAGTAGCCAAAAAGACGAACGATAAGGCAGACAAAGCCAAAATCACAACCACGGCCCCTCCCCTCCAACCGAGGGCGATGAGAAACGTCAATGAAGAGAAGCCAAGGAAGCCAACGTACGCGGAGAAGGCGGCGATGTCAGCCAAGGGCCAAAACAAAAAAGAAATCGCGAAGGACAAGGACGGCTTTCAACAGGTCGTCAGGGGGAGGAAAGAGACCAAGCAAGAGGACAACAGCCTGGCTCCCATTCCCGAAAACAAAAACACGCTGGAAAACAGGAGGATCATTTTCAAGAGAAACAATGGACTCCCAGTCTCCGAAAAGAAGGATGTTGA